>CAUYPK010119679.1:0-36884 GCA_963574355.1 Loris lydekkerianus
AATCATAGCTGTGTACATTAATGCGATCATGGGGCACCATGCACTGGTTTTATATACCATTTGAAATATTTTCATCACACTGGTTAACATAGCCTTCCTGGCATTTTCTTAGTTATTGTGTTAAGACATTTATATTCTACACTTAGTAAGTTTCACACGTACCCTTGTAAGATGCACCGTAGCTGTGGTCCCACCAATTACTGTCCCTCTGCACATCCTCCCCACTCCCTTTCCCCCTTCCCCATATTCTTTGGTTATAATTGGGTTATAACTTTCATATAGTAACTTGAACTTTAATAGTTTCTCCCTTCCAGCTTTCATCATAGGATATTTTAAAGGCTTTAGACAAGGTAGCAGTATGATGATACTTGTCATTTAGAGCAGTCATCTTCATGGCAGTCCAGAAGATGGGTTTAAGTCAACCAGGGAAGAGTTGATTAGAACCCAAACAGAAGTATTGATATGGGAAAGAAAAGGAGGTTAGAGTAAATAATGAGTATTTTTCATATTTAAAATGACTATCATTTATTATACACTTTCTATGTGCATTTTACTTGGCACTCTATATAGGTAATCTCCTATATATATTATAGGTAATATAAACAGAAGATTTATATAGCCATATACTTCTATGAGAGAGAATTAATTATTGGTGTTTTATAAAGATTTATATAGCCATATACTTCTATGAGAGAGAATTAATTATTGGTGTTTTATAATGACTGATAAGTGCTTACAATGTTTAAATAGCCTAAGATGATAGTTCTTCAGTGATAGAGTATTAGCCATAGATTTGAATTCCCGAATCTCAAATCTTTCTAGTCTGATGAGGGTCTTCATGAACAATAAATAAATAAATAAAATTACAGATTTTAAAGACAACTAAATTAAAAATCAAGATTAACATTCTTCATTCTGGTTTGGGTATGAATTTTGGTGTCATTTCACCAAAATATGGAACAGGAGAATTCTAATAATATTTTCCTAAGATGTTTAATTAATTTAGCATCAGGTTTCTCATCTCCACCATAATAGCTCTTGATAGGACCAGCAATCACCTTCTGACTCTCAATTCAGAGACTGTTTTAATAGTTTTGTCAATTTGCTTCTGTAAATTTAGCATTGTTGTCTACAACATTCTCATTTTAATTTATTGTAACAAATACAATTATTATTATTTTTTTTTTTGGTTTGGGATTAATTGAGGGTAAAAAGAATTAGGTTACACTGATTGCATTTGTTAGGTAAAGTCCCTCTTATAATTGTGTCCACCCCCAAGAGGTGTGCCATACACTGTGACTCTCTCATCCTCCTCCTACCTCCCCATAAAAATACAAATTAAATATTGACATGGTTCACGCTGAGTGGGAGCATCTCTCCTCTGCTCATTTCTGATATTTTTCTCCATCTTTATGACTTCAATTGGTACCTATATAGAGTTAACTGATGCAATTACCCAAATCTCTTACGTGATAATCCCTTCTTGGCAATCACAATGGCATTCCAAATATAGGAGCCCCAAGAAAAATAAACTCACCACATTTTCCCTCACTTCCAGAACTTTTCAGTTTTCACTGTCTTTGTGAATGGCCCTATATTCTATTTATTTCTATGAGTAAGGAATTTAGCAATCACCTTGGATAGAATATTGTTCTCTACCTGCCATATGTCAACCAAGTTTTATCATACTTGCAAAATCTATTTTTAAATTAGATTTTTTTTTTTTTAATAGCCAGGGCCAGTACAATATTTCCTGCCTACTCATTGCTGGCACAGGATTTCCAATAGCCCATATCAGATCTCCCCAATCTTCCCTAAAATTTTCTTTACTGTATTTTTCGTACTATATTGCAAAGTGATTCATCAGAAATGCATTTCTGTTCCCTCTCTACTTGATACTCTTTAATAATATATTTCCCTTAGGTTAAAGGCTAGAATTCTTACCATAGCCTTTAGGGCCTTGCATCATGCAATCCCTACTTTCGTATACCACTCTTTTCTTACTCTCTTGTCCAACTGGCCTTCTTTCTGCTTTCATACTCACTATTTGCATATAGTGCTTCTTGTGCTTGGAACACACATCACTTGAGTAGATATCTTCTGCTCTTTGTACAGTTTTCAGTTTATTGTACCCTCTATTAAAGGGCCTCATAACATGGTTTTTACTAGCTTTCTACTTCTGCCATTTTATGATTTCGCAATGTTTTTGCAACTATTGATTAATATCTCTACCCCCTTCATATTTACTTCTCCTTTTCCATGATAGGAATTAGATCTCGTTTCCTAAGAATCTTATATTACTTGACTCTGGTAAGTATTCAATTAATTCACTTAATCCAATAGTAATCCAGCATAATCCTTATAACAGGTATTTATTATACAAGTTAATGACGACTGTTATTATTCTAGCATATAAATTATCCTCTAAATTTTTCTCATTTTGTGGATAAATATTCCATTTCAGTTTTATAGTGAAGTCCCTTTAAGTTTAAAATTTCCCAGTATAATCCAGAAATCTCACTGCCTTAGAGCTGCCTTGTGCAAGCACAACCATCTGTGCCTATTTAATAAAAATAAAAGTGCAGGTTCTCAGATTCAATAGTCACAGTTCAAATACTCAATAGCTAATATGGTGAGGAATTACAGTATTGAACAGCATAGATATAGATATTTCCATCATGATAGGAACTGCACAGGATATCACTGCTTTAAGGAAAAAAATCAAAACGATGTTTGTTGAAGCGTCAGTTTTATATTTGACGTATTTAATATAAAATACTAATGGATTTGTAGATCAAAGTTGGATCTACGTATCCAATTTTCTTTAAAATACTGTGTTTTAAAGTTAAAAATATAGTTGCTTTTCTACAAAGGCTGTCTACTATTTGTAGATAAAATTTTGTACCAAATTTTTGCACAAAGATATATGTGAGTATTAGGCCAGGGAGTTTGTATGTAAGGCTGATTGTGTGTATACATTAATGTTTAGTCTATAGTGATACAAAATATAAATATATTTCCTTAAGTCTGAAACAGTAGATAGGAGAGGGACGATATCATGGGAAGGATATATTAACATACAAAGAACATGGAAAAGACCAACTAGAGCAGCGGTTCACAACCTGTGTATGGTGACCCCTTTTAAGTGTATTAAAGGGTCATGGCATTAGGAGGTTGAGAACCACTGAACTAGAGCAACTGGGGAGAAAACAGATAAATGATGTGGAAGCGATTAACATGTTAAGCACGTAAGACTAGGTATAGGATTTGTTCCAAGTGTATTTTGGTCCGATTTGGTGGGCCCTCCTAGGGAATGGTTTTTTGATGCCCTTCCCTTTGGCTTCTCTACTAACTTCAAAGAAATGACCCAAATTTATTCTAGTTCTCTTTTTATTAAATTAAATTTTTCTCCTATGTTTTTTATAAAGGAAAATCTTTTCCTTTGTCCTGCCAAAAATTGTAGAAACAATAAACACAACTAGACATCTCCCTTGAAACTCAGACAGAAACAAAACAAACTCCATTTTAGCGTACTTTTTTCCATGTGGAATGAGAAGGGTCTTTTTAAATGTAGCATAAAAGCAGACAAAAGACGCGTAATGGAGAACTTCCAGCTCCACAGGCAGAGAGACCAAAGTATCATAGAGTGTTTCAAACTTCCACTCAGATTTAAAAGTTATGTTATTCAAATGGCATGGATAATTTTCACAGTATTTTTCAGAATATTTATGTTTTCTAGTTATAATATAGTCTGTTGTCAGATGACAATAATGGGCTCATGGACACCTTTGATCTGTAATCAAATTCTAATACCATGAACTTTGCAAGGTCCTTTGACTGCTCTCCCATATGGAAAATGCAACTTTTGGATTTGGAATATACAAGGAAGATGAGGTACCAGACTACAACTTACTTGACATACTTGTTTTATTACTAAAATAAAATTTCATACTTATACTATGCCCCACTGCCTGCACACTTTTGTACTGGATGTTTAATAGGCATTTCAATACACTGCACTGGTGTCCAAAGCACTTTTTGCTATTTAACAATGTAAATAAATTGCATAACTGTGTTTTACTACTAAAATGTAAGCATCGTGAGGTAGGGATGCCTGTTTTATTCTCTATTACAAAAGAACAGCACATGGCAGAGGGCTTTTCCCACTCACACACTGAAGGGAGCAATGAATGAGTAAATAGCGTCTACGTTGAAAGTTAATTAGGTACCTTTATTTCAGATTGAGTTCTCAGGAACCAGGGTCTGAGATGAAGATTAATTACTTTTGGACAGGATATGTTCTAAGAGTAAAGTCCTGTGAGGCAAGTGAAAAAAAAAAAAAAAACCGGAGTCAGTCTGTAATCCCAAGTAAATCTCTGGAGCTGAGAAGATGCTGTGGAATTATCCAGAATTGGGTCCAGGATAGGAGAGTATTTATAATCTGCATCAAGTAGGCATTTAAAGTAGGTTCCCTTGGTGGAGGAGGCAATTTTTAGATCAAGGCTCTCTGTCTGGTGTCAATAACTTACCGCCAGCTTCCTACCACCGAGTCTTCCGTCTTTTGGGAAGACTTTGCTTCCTTACCTAAAGCTATCAGCATCTACTGTTTTACTTACTAACAGAAGTTTGCTTACTTAAGATAGCAATGTGCCGAAATGACAATACCTGTTTTCCTACCTGTCTTTCATTTTATTATAGTCATGTGTCTGCTTTTGTCAATGAAGAACAGTCTTTGAGTTTCTGAAAAGGTAGTTTTGCCTTTCCCATTGTGAAACGGCCTCTCTTTACTTTGCCTTTCTTCCCATCTAGAATTGGACATCAGGCAAAAGTGCAGCAACATCTCACACCTACAGAGTTGCAAGTGTGAACATCAATAGGCCCATAGATTGAGAATAGAAATACAGAAATATCCTGGGTCCCTGACAATAGTGTGACAGAGTTAAACAGCTGCAAAGCCATCACTGCTGCATTTAAACTATCTAGTTCTGTGAGAAAATTGAGTCTTTACTTAAGTATGATGTCATTTACTGCATTTTTGAATATTAAGTCTTTTTGGTTTACTTTTCTTGTTCTGTGTGTTTTCTCTAAATTAGCTATCCATACTTAAACCCAATGTACTGATAATTCATAATCTATTTCCATCTGCATTCCATTTTCTGAGATCCCAAATGATATATACAAACCTCTACTGAATATCTATTTTTGTCATTTATTAAATATTAAAAATTCAGGACCTTCATTTGAAGACTCATTGCTACTTTTCCCAAACTTGTCCATTTCTCCTCATTATGCTTATAGGTCTTGCTATCTAATTAGCCACAAAATAATGAAACCCAGAAGTTAGACAAGTCTTCTTCCTTTTCTATACCTTATTCAGATTGCCGTTATATCTTATGTCACCTAAGCAGTCCTCTAATTTAACTCCTTATTAAAAGACTCATCTGCTTGGTCTAGATTCTGATCATCTTTCCCTTTGACTGTGGTAATATTTTTCTTTTACACTATACCTCCAGTCCCCCAAACCTTCTTACATTATAATGGAATAACAAGTCACCTTTCTAATGTTGAAGTCTGATTAAGCCAGCTATAAAATTGTAAGTGTTTCCTGTAGTTTTTGGAATAATGTTCCAAGTTTAATGAAACTTAAATGCCTGGCTTCTTCCTGCCTGCTTTAATGTATTTGTCCCAGCTCCTCCTAACCGTATGTAACTCAGTAATCATGCCAAATTACACACAGTGTCATTTTATTCTTCCATATTTTTCACATGCCTGTTTCTTTTCATAAAAGGCTCTTTCTGCCCTTGCCCACCTGATGGACTTCCACTGGTACTTTAAAATTCTAAAGCATGCACTTTAACAACTTCTTCTAGCCTTCTTTCCTTAAAAAAATAATTGATCCCTTGCAAATTTGCTTTACAACTTTTCAAAATGTATTGCTCTCAATTAGCTTTTAGGGCAAGAAGGCTTATCCTTAGATGTTATCTAAAGGGCTTCTCATCAGAGTGGCCTCCTGGTCCTCTTCTTTGGGGAAGAAAGACTTCCCTAATTGTTGAATGGCATGCACTGGTGGTGCTAAATCATGTCAAAGTTAGAAGCACTGTTTATTTGGTCTCTGATTTCCCTTTCGACCAGCAGTTAGTCTGGGTGGGCATGTCTGTGCTACAAAATCAAAATTTCATGTGGGTAAGTAATTTTAAGATTGATGGGGCTGCATAAAGAGCCAACAAATCCATATGAATCTCACAAAATATTCTCAAATAACTTTATGGTATAAGAGAAAATATGTTGATTTTTGTCAAGTATCTCTCTCAATATCTCTTCTGAGAAGAGATACTGTTACTTCCAATATTTGGTGCATTTGTGAAATGGATAAGAAACAGAATTTGGAAACCAAGTAATACCCAGAGATTCGTGCTTTGTTTAGAGCAATAACAAATTTTGATGAATGTGTATAGTTGGATATACTTCTTTAACACTGGCAGCCTTTCTCAGTTGTTAAGATCCACTTAAATACAATAATAGAAACTAATTCTATCAACACAGTTTTAGATACCTTTATGCTCAGAAACTATTTTTATCAGCCATGTCCCTACCACATTACAAAAATAAGTTTTGGATAAGTGATGTACTTTAAGTACTACCTATGGACTAGTATAGAAATATAGATAGGCCATCTATCCTGAGGTTTTTCTCTTCACAGTTTACAAATTCTGGTTGTGAAACTTGGAGACCAGAGTGTGGTTTTACCCATATAAATACAGACAGCTTTATTAAAAACAAATAAAACTATATCAAGGTTCTATATCAAGCAGAATATTTTCTTATTGGAAGCATGGTAGAAAGAAAACTAATTTATTTCCAACAAAAATGAAAAGCAAGTACCTGAAATGTATATATCTGAGTAATCTCAGATGGGGATTTAGAATGTATAGAAACAATGAAAAGACTTAGCTTTGAACTAAAGAAAACTGATCATTCTTTATATTAGTGTTTTTCCATGGATGTGATATCAATGTTGGCATTGTATGGAGGTAACATTTCTGTGTGGGGCTAATCCTATATATGGCAATATATTTGACATTCTACTCCTAACCTCCCAAATGCCTTCTCAGTCTTTGTCACAAACAAAAGAGCCTTCTCCATTCCGAGTCACCTCCCTAGGTTGAGGGTCACTCCTTTGACAGATAATGGTTGCCAAGGTAATAAAAATTCTGTTCTGTAAATAGAGAATACATTTAGGAAGAATTGAGGAATATAAAAAAAAATGGATGAATTTCAATTTCTTAGGAGATTTCAGATTTTAAAGCCATTGAATCCCACGTTAAAAAAAATATATAGTATATAGGGGATATGCTCTAAAAAGTATGTACTCAGATGTAATTGGTTTTTGTGGATATTAGAAGTCAATATCAACTCAAAGAGATCCCCAAAAATAAGAAAGGGTTATATCTCACGGGAACCCCTTAATAAACAACCTGGAGAAACCACAGCCCGGGAAAATATCGGCATTTGCCCTCTTGAGACAAAATTATAAGAAAGTCAATTGGGGAAACATTATTTGAAGATTGAAACAGCTATAGAATATGATTACATAAAGTTTGGACAGCCCAAAATGCCAAAAAATGCTCAAGAAATGTATGGAATTAGAAATCTAAGATATGTTATAGGAGCATTGTATAAACCTAAAGGGGAAATAAGACCACAATTTAAAGAAACAAATCCTTGGCTAGAAGCTGAAATGGGGGAATTTCCCCTACATGGAGTAACTCTACCTGGGAGAGGGGAGGGGGGAGGTTTTGATGGAGGGAGGGTAGGGTAACGGGTGGCGCCACATCTACGGTGCATCTTAGAATGAGTACATTTTTTTCATTTTTTTAAATTAAATTTTAAAAAGAAAGAAGTATAACACAGCAGCTGTAACTGAGGCACAAAAATAACTCCGAAATGCTGACAAATACTAAAACTTTTTTTCACCCAGTCTAATGGTGTTAAAAATAGTGGCCAGGGTTTTTCTTCATACTCCTTATCTGGCTATTTACTCACTCAAAGCAAGTTTAATTTATACTATTGAATGTTAAGCATATTTCTTTGAGGACCTAGGGAAGCTTTGGGGAACTCTGGCACATGCCACCATGCCCAGCTAATTTTTGTATTTTTAGAGAGTGGGTCTCACTTTAACTGAGGCTGATCTTGAACTTGTATATGTAACATATATGAATATATATTACATTTTATATATACTGTGCATTTCTTATTGATGCTTCAGTAGTTAAGCAAAGTGAAAGTACCTTAAGCCAATTTTTAGTTGTCATTCTTTTTAATCTTGCTTAAAATGAATGTCCCTGACAACACAGAACTCAAAAATTAATTACTTTACCCACCTTCAGTTGGTTATATTGGGGGACATACATTAGAACAGTAAATTTATGGGATAATAGAAAACAAGAATACTAGCAGGCCCAAGTTTTTAAATAGAGGGCAGAAATGCAGATAGATCAGTGGGATGCCAGAGGTGAGTCCTCTTTCAAGGAGGTGGTACAATTAGAATGAAATTGATGAAATTCAGAGGGGCCTTGGGAAACTGAAGACAGCTGCGAAGGTCTGGATGTGATCAGATCACCATTGAGAGAACAAAGGACTTGGGTTATCCACATTATAAAACTATAAATGTTGCCAACAGAATCAACTGCTATAAATGTTAATTACCCCACTCAGGAGAAACCAGAGGTTTTAGATCCAATGGGGGTCAACATAGAACTGGCACTTTGCTAGTACTAGGGTATCTAATTAATAATACTCAGGGGCAGCAGACACATTCGGTCCCAGGGACTTTAACACTGATACTAGAGTTTTAATTTGTAAAATTAAAAGTATCCTTCCTAAGACTAATACATGTGGGAGGTTGTAAATTATGAGGTTCTCTAGTTTTCACAAGCCAGTTTAAATATGAACGTAGAGAGTTTGTGAGGCTCTCTTGGCCAATAAGTGTTGGGAGTCTGAATTCAGAACCACCATAGGTTTGTGCAATAGACATACTGATAGAGGTTAGATAATGTCATACCCATCTCTTACGGATCCATGGTTACTAAATCTCTAGGAAGTTAGGAATGGTGTCAGATAAATACCACGTAAAGAAAAAAGAAATGTTTGGCACATGTTTTTGTAGTTGATCAGCCCCTGTATGGGTGGAACTCACAGGAGGCTTTATAAGAGTCCATGAACAAGGTAGTATACCCTAAGGAGCAGTGACTGAGTGATGTGCAAAGACAGGACTAAGACTCCTTGCCTTGCACCATATATTGGGATAAATGGATTTTAAAGACTTATGGTGAATTTCTAAGTAGGGTGATGGTATTATATATCCCAGCTTGTCTGAGACTATTTTGTATTACTCCTTTCTGTACAACTATGTTCCACCCTTACAAAGGTTCCTTTTAGAAGACAAATCCTGTTATCAAAAATTATACAGGACAAGGTTGACACAGTGGCTCATTCCTATTATCCTAGCACTCTGGGACGCTGAGGCAGGAGGATCCCTTGAGCTCAGAAGTTCAAGGCCAGCCTCAGCTAAAGTGAGACCCACTCTCAAAAAAGAAAAATTAGCTGGACATAATGGCACGTGCCAGTAGTCCCACCTATTTCAGAGGCTGAGGCAAGAGGATCGCTTGAGCCCTAGAGTTTGCTGCTGTGAGTTACGATGCTACTATAACACTCTACTCATGCCACAGAGTGAGACTCTGTTCGTCCCCCCAAACCCCCCCCCAAAAAAAAAAAATCATAGAAGACCTTAAATAATTATCAAATTCAATTACTTTCATGGTAGCCACAGGTAGTATTACAAAATGCAGGACCTTGAGAAATGGATTTAGATTTAGCAGATACATTTTGGTCTATAGCCTTGAAAGAATCATACTTGTAAAGAACTGCATTTGGGTAAAGTTATACAATTGATATGGTTATTCTGAATTTTTGGGTACATATCTGGAAATATCAATAGCTGTATAAAAAATATCACCAAGGACAAAACAAATGATAGAATTATTTTACTGATGACCACATTAGAAGATAAAACTCAGGAAATAAACACTATAACTTGATGATTTTTTGGAAGTAAATGGCAAAGAGATAAGCAATACTTGAGAATGCTCTGTCCTGGAGGAAAAAGACTAGATCAGAACTAGGCCAAGTTAATTAGGTCACTGTTTGGGACTGCAGTGAAATAGCTAGGGCTATTTCTCTTTTTAAGTGCATCCTACCATGAATTTAAACTTGATGTACTAAAATGGCCCTGCCTAACAAGCTAGATTATGGATCTTAGAACTGGACAGTTCATTGGAGGTCTCAGGACACAGTAATGTTTGTTTTTAATCTGTTTAATTGCAATATGAATGAGTTATTTTAAAAAAGGCTGTCTTAACATAAAAGCAAATTGTGGCTTAATAAGTTAAATAACCCAGAATAAAACTCATGTCCATCCCATTATTTTAGCCCTCTTTTGTTTCACCAAGCTTCCTCTTGACAAGGAAAAAAGATAATTATCTTGTTGAATAACCTTGTAATGACATAGTAAGGGGAGATAAGTAAACAGATATATTGAAGGAAATTTTGGAGTTCTGGTATGATTTTTCTAGATTATTGAATCATTTAAAAAATGTTGTGAGTGATAAGGTGATTAAAACTCTAGAAACAAACTATAGATCTCATGGATGTAGACTAAACTTAGAGACCATTTGGGGAGTGCTGCTTTGGTTTAGGTTTGAGATAACAGAGGGCTGAATTAGTTTCATGACAATAGAAATAGAAAAGGGTAAGAGTTTTAGGATATTTCATTTTTTTAAAGTGGAAAAATTTAAAAATTCAGTATTATAACTTTGGATTTACATTCTCTGTTCCCCAGGAGGTCCATACAACTATTTATACAGTGCCAGATCACTCATGAAATATCTAAATGCCAGAAAGTGAACCATTGCTCATAATTCTGTGGTCACAATCATGGAGCAATGTTATTTTTCAAAAGCAAACTCAATACTCCAACTCTTAAAGTTGTGCCAAGGTTAAAGTTTAATAGCAGTTTAGATATTACACTAACATTGACCATTAATTTTCTTTTTCCTTAAGGCAGTACTTTGATTTTGCTGTTGTTCTGCTACAAAGTCTGTGTTACCCTATTGCCTTCAATAATTCATAATTGATTCGCCTTAATTCTCATTCAACCAAGCTTTGGATCCCTATGTCTCCTACTCCCCTATAAAAAACAAACAAAAATTCCTATAACAAAGAACAAAAAGAATCAACCTCTCTTATTCCACATTCAACTTTTACCATTTTTTCTTTATATTTTCGAATGCTTATAGAATTCCCATTAGTCCCAGCTCTGATGTCATCTGCTCACATTTATAACTGTCTAAACTTGGATAAGTTCTGCAACTTCCCTGTGCCTTGATCTGATCAATGGCTTTTGTAAGGATTAAATAGGTAATATGTAGCAGGACTATAATCATATATAAAAGATAGCAAGCCTCTAATGGGAGCTACTATTAGTATTGTTATTTTGGTTAGGTATGATCTGCTCCAGAATATGTAATATTATTTGAGGCACTGAAGTCACAGATTTTCCTTTGAAGTTTTTGTAGTTGGTTTAATTAAAATATTAGTGGTATTATATATTTCAGTAGGAGGTGTTGGAACCACAGAATATGGCTAATTCACTTAGTTTTTAAATGGCTAAAGATATCAGATCTTTTTTCTCTAAGCAGCCATTGAAGATAACAGAGAGAACTTAAACTATGTGAAAAAGATAACCTAGCTCTTGACGGTTTTATTTCTATTCCCCAAGGAAGCATAAAAACACATACACATACCACTGACATAAATTTAATACTTCAGAAACGAAGTAAATGAAATGAAATTTAGCAGCACATCCTAATTTTCTGATTAATAGCTAAATTCTCTAAATATATTCTATAAGTGATTGCTCACATAGCATAGTAACTATTCCTAAGGTAGTCTAACAATAAAATTATTTGTATAACCCATTGAAAGTATGAATGTATTTTTAACAAGACAGATTATTAACTGGGAAAGTAAGGTCTTTTGTCAATTACCTTCTCAAATGCAATCTTCTTATTTCAAAATAAATAGCAAGGCTTGCTATCCTATGATTTTTTGACTTCAAAATATTTGTATTACTATTACACAATATACCTCTTATTGCCTAATTTAGACTTTAATTTTTCCACTATAGAAAAAATTCTGTTAAGGAGTTAGGTCCTATGCAATTATTCATAATAAACCTATACTTGAGTTGGTAAATTATCTCTACTTGAACAGAGGTTAATGGTTACAGTTTGAGATTAATAAGGAGGCAGAAAAAAGCATGTGAGCCTGTTTTGAGCTATGGCAAAAGGATAATGTGTTCATTTTATTTGGTTGTAAAGAGTGAAGTTAATGTTTACATAAGATTGCCATTTACTTATAAAAATGTTGAAAATATGGGGCAGTGCCTGTGGCTCAAAGGAGTAGTGTGCCAGCCTCATATACCAGAAGTGGCAGGTTCAAATCCAGCCCTGGCCAAAAACAAAAAAAAAAAAAAAGAGTTGAAAATATGGACAGTGAGATTGCCCCTTATCTCACCATACATCAAAATATATTAGATTGAATCATATGAAATCCATACTTTTGTAGGTAAAGAATAGTCAAGTACTAACCATCCCATGTTGTTGAATTTAATAGTATACTTTCCTATGTTGTTTTGATTTTAGCTTAGTTCAAAAATTAGTAATATTGTATCTTTCCATAGGCATAATTTATTTTGATATTCTATTGTTGGATATATGGTTTGCTTATACTTTTTCTACTATAAAAATCATTTATAGCTGTGATTTTTATGATATTAAGAATCAGCAATATTTATAAATGTTCCTATACAAACATAAAAATTTATCATTGAGTATTTAAGAGGGCCCGTTCCTCTCCATGCTCACCTACATTGAGTTTTAGCATTTAAATATTTACAATTTATAGGTAAATGCAGTCTTAGTATTTATATTGCTCCTAGCATTTAATGGGTTTATTTATACCTCTTATTCTTATGGCATTATCCTCAGGTTTTATAAATGTCATAATTACCTTAATGTATGTGAACTGCTTTGAATGGTACCTGATGTAAGTGCCAGAAATTATAGCAATTATTCTATTTAATTGTAGTACATTTATTTTTCCTATTCTATTTCTCTTCCTACTACTACTACTTCTAAGTAAATGATGAATTTTAAATTTATCTTTTAGAGCTTTAAGCCATAAAATAAAGATAAATGCTGAATAATATTTCATTACATCATGGTTGGTACTCATGTAGAAGCTATAATTTTTACCCTAGCAGGCATTATTGAGCCAACAATATTATTTTCAAGGTCATTTGCCATTTTTTCTCTTTGATAAAACAAATGTTTAAGAAATCTGTTATAGTCCTTACAATTAACTGAAAAGTATACAACAAATAAATTTGTTTAAAGATGTTTATTGTTGTACAATGGAAATATTCATGGCAGTTTTCAATAAAAATTACTAATTTTTGTATAAAATCAGTATTTGTTTTCTCATTTCTGTAAATGTACAAGTGCGTATCTTTTTTAGATAGGTTCTTAAGAACTTGTTTTGAAGTGTAACATGTTGGAGTTTGTTCTTTCTTACTCCATGGTGTGGCTGTAACATATTTATCCATTGCACTGGTTAATTTCAATTTGAAGCTATGTTATAAAATACATACAGATTTAGCATTGTGTTATCATCCTAAGAGAAAACCCCCTTTATCATTATGAATCGTCCTTCTTAGGTAAATATACCTCCTCTAGTGTGATGACAGCAGCTGTGATCAGGAAGGTTTATTAGAAGTCCACTGTGGTTGACCAACATTAACGTAGCCCTGGGAGTGTTGTCTTCTGGTATTCATGTCCTTGTGTAATTCCTTTTCTTGGCGTCTATGTAATGAAACATGTCACCACCAGAATTATGATGTAGCTTACTATAAGAAACACATTGTGGCTATAAGATTAATGACAGCTTTAGCCTATTCAAATATCTTGCAGGGCCGACATTATATATCACTTACAAGTGTCATGCTCTGACCTCTAATAGGACATTCCAGTATAGAAGGATAGACACAAATTTCATGAACCTTAATACTTAACCTTAAACTCCCTTTATGAAAGAAACACCTGGAAACTGACATGCACTGAATGTGGGTGTAAGCAAAGTGGAAGAATCCCCCAAACGCTGAGAACAGTCTGCAGATGAAGAGCCTCCCAGTTGTGGTCCTTGTCACTGGCCTAATTCTGGTATCTGTTTTGTAATAATACTGCCAGAATCCTTTTAAGATTCTTCAACACAAATTGCACTGAAGGATAAAAGTAAATCCTGGGGAAGCTGAGCATCTAGGACCACCTGAGAGCCACACCACATACAGCGTACGTGAATTTCATCCTGTTAGCCTACATTTTGAGCTATTTTCCTTCACAGACCCTTAAGAATCAAATTGCCATGAATTAAAAGCCCCGTTAGAGAAGTCATGTGGCAAGGAACAGGAGGCAGACTGGGTGAGAGCATCTCTAGCAAGAACCACAAACCCCTCAGTCATGCAGACACATGGCGATGAATTCTGCCAAGAACCTGAAGGAGCTTGGAAGCAGATACTTCTCCAGCTGACCCTCTGATGAGACCTCAGTCCCAGCTTACATGTATAATGTAGCCTCATAAAATCCTGAAGCAGAAGCACAGACTTCTAGCTTATAGAAACTATGAATAATAAATGTGTTTACAGACAGTAAGTTTGTGATAATTTGCTTTGTTGTCATAGATATTGAACAGTTTCACCATTATGATCACTATTCTTGTAGCTTTTGCAGGGTTTATACTGAACATGATAGAGTCAAACACTGATGTATACTCTTCTCTCTGCCATTCCACCTAGACAATGATAATACTTCTCACTCAGGATTTGGTGAGAGGGATGTCTCTCTAAGGTTTTCTGTTTGGCCTTTGCTTTCATGATAGCTCATAATCTACAATGGGGAGAATTATTGAGACAGTTATACCAGCTGCTTTATACATCTGTCTCAATTTGTCACTCAGAGATGGGAAATAACCACAGGAGAGTTCTGTAGGTGAATTGAATCGAGAGAGGAGAAAGTTGGCCTTCATAAGGCCTCAGTTTCTTAGAAAGCCAGGGTGGCATGTGGATTCCCTAATATATCCATGTCAGTTTATACTGACAGTTGTAGCCCTTTAAAGATCTGTTCGTTCTAGTAAATTTCTATAGGTTTCTTTGGAAAAATGTTAAAGGATGGAGAAACCTCTGTAAGTTGACCCCCAAGGGACTGCAACAAACCAGTTAACATAAGGAATTAGGCTACTGTAGTGACATGTCTATGTGGTATATGTCCAGTCTATGTATTAGGTCAACTTAAGGAAGGGGTCAGTGTAGGAAGGCGGTCAACTATGGAGGTTCTACTGTAGTTAGTACTGTATATTCTTGCTGGATACTGCAGGGATTTTTCTCAAGAGGTCCCACCCACCACATTAATAAACTGGCTCATAGCTGAGAACAAAACCCTCTGTAAATCCCGGAAAGGATTTCATAATTTTCCATTGTAGCGGCTGATATTTTCTCTCTGCTCCCCTATTCTTGACTTTTTTCTAATGTACAACTTTTTAACTCTAAGGTACAACTGACTACCGGAAATTTCTCTTAGTATACTAATGCATTGTATATAATTGGTGTGTAATAGGTAATGAGGTCATTTTTGTGATCATCTTGATTCTAGCTGTTTTATCAGAGACTTTGGTTTAGGTCTTACCAAGCAGTATTTGCTGGTTCCCCCTATCTCAAATGATCCCCACACTCAAGCTAATTATAATAACATGTCCATCACCTCACAGAGTTACCTTTTCTCTCGTGATGAAAGCACAAAATCTATTTTTAACAAAGTTAAAGTATATAAAACATAGTATTGTGAGCTGTAGTCACCATGCTGTTCTCCAGGTTACACGCTCACCTCACAAGGTGCATGTGAGACAGGAATTAGCACAACAAGCTGAGTGTGCATTCTGAAAACAGCAAAGTGGGAAGTTTTTAATCCTAAGATTATTACACATGCATTGAGACATGATTTGCCAGGACAATAGATAGAAGAGGAGGTCTGGATGAGTTTCTCCCATATTTTTGTGACTTAACATTCCTTGACTTCTATGTATGGGGGACGTTAAAAGAGGCAAGGTACTGTAGGACACCAGCTACGCTGAAGAAATTGAAGCAGCATACACAGAAATACAAATAGACACTTTGGTCAATGTTGCTCAAGTAGTTCGCATTAACCAGTGTGATGAAAATGTGTTAAACTGTTTATAAAACCAATGTATGGTGCCCCATGATCGCATTAATGTACACCACTATGATTTAAAATTAATAATAAAAGAAAGAAATGTCTGGATGCTCATAATAACCAAATTACAGGAGTCAAATATGACTTGTATTCATCTTTTGTTGTTGGTATATATTGAATATTACAATTTTAATACAACTTTTGCCTTTCTTAAAATGGGTACACATTTTTGCCACCCTTTGTAGGGCTGTCAATGTTATCATTATTACTAGTGCATAGTTGTTTATAGACCTTTTCAACAGCCCAAATAAGGAAACACACATACCCCCCACACCCACAAACATACAGAGGGATGGTATTTCCCCACTGAGGCCATGAATAGGCTCCCCTGTCTGAAAATAGTTTGACAATTTTACATATTATTTTTAAGCAAATCAGTTTCTATGTTGCAAAATGTTAAGGAAAACAAGGTATGATTGGATTAACTATATTTTTGTGGACCAAACAGAAAAGATGTCAATTTTTAAGGGCTCTAAAAGAAATTTTTTATGTGTATTTAGAATTAGAATGTAGAGTTGTTAAAAATTAGAGAAATAACCCTAAAAACTGTCTGATTTTCTAAATGAGGATACCAAGACAAAGTTATTTGTCTATGATCATGGACTTATTGCAGAATCCAAAGTAGAATGTAGTTTGCTTGACTCAATGGCGATTTAATTTTTTTACATATATTCTCTTCATAAATGCCATTGTATGTTATGTACTGGAGGACTGCATGGCTATTTCAGAGAAACATTATTTTAAATTCTTGATACATAAGCCAAACATAACCTTTTCTGCCCCATAAAATCTAGCATTTGATTGTAAAGTCACATATCCTAATTCTGAGTGGAATTTCATGTCTGTGTGACACACATCATCTCGTTGGGGGGAAAAGGCAGGAGGTAAGTAGGTGGCTGCTCCACATCTATATGGATATAAACATTCTGAAGGGGGATGAAGTTTTATTTGGGGGTCATTTTTGTCTTCTGTGTTCAATCTGCATTCCTTTTAATGTCACTAGGCAATTTTCTACCTCTTCTCCAGAAAAATCAATGGCAATATATTTGTAGTGAAACTTCAGAAGCCAATTTTATTTTTCACACCCACGTATTCTCTTCCCACAGTCACTTTATAAATCTTTGTTTTCTTGTTGATCTGGAGTCTCTGACACCACACTCTAGTGACTCAAGTTTTCTTCCTATTTGGCAATGCTTTTTGCTAGTGGCTCTCTGAGGACAGTGATTGTACCTGGGAAATTTAACTGGTCCGTGGAGCAGCCCAAGCTTACCTTTATGCCCATGAAAATTTCTACCAACATCGTTAATTGGTTCAGAGATATTAAGCCTGAGTTGTATAATTTTAAGAAGCGCAGCTATGTCTTGATAGTTTAAATGATATTTATAGGTTTTACTATATGCAACTTAGATGTCATGAAAAGTTTGCACTTACAAGGATAACATTTTCATCATCAATGTATAAAAGTATAGAATGATGCGTGCGTGAGGATTGGTGTATACATCAAGTTCAAATTTGTAAAGATTCTCTATTTTTCTCAGACTATATAAGGCTATAGGAAGTTTGCATTTGAATGTTAAAGATGTTAACTAAGAATACTAAATAGGACTTATTTAATAAGAAAAATTCCTCCATAGGATAGGACTAGGCTTTAGCAGAAGACAGGCTTTCTAAAGACAGCAACAAATATTTTTTAGGATTTAAGAGATTGTACAAGGATACTTGCTACACTGAACCATTAACCAAACACTATCCCCCATCCCTCCTCGTGCCCATTCCTTTCCAGTTGCACGAAAAAAGAGAAACAAAATTATAGACCCTTTTCTACTTTAAGTCCTTCGAAGCATGGATCTTGCCTAACATAAAGAAACTGTGTATGTGTATAATTTGGAAATTTGTACTTTTACCAAATCCTTAAGGTTTATATCTTAAAAATGAAAACATTCTCTTTAATAACTGCACAATTATGAAAAATCAACTTAACATTGGTGTAATGTTATTTTGTATTCTACTGTCCATATTAAAACTTCATCTATTATCCCAAACACATCCTTAATATTATCATTGGTTGGCATTCAAATGCAAGGTGCAACTCATTCATTTATTTTTCCTGTCTATGTGACATCATGAGTCCTTATTTTATTCAATAGACTTTAACCTTTAACTATTATTTTAATTTTCAAAATATTTTAGACTGGCCAGTTTGAGCACCTTTATTCTGACATCCATGTGCTTTTAGTGTATCACCATCATTGTTTGGACAACTTTTTTATTTCACTTTCTCTGTACTTAGAAAGTATTTTTTTCTGATAGTTCTACTTCCCTTAAGTAGAGAATAGCTTTAGAAAATAGGGTCTGTGCCCATGTTACTGGACTATCGTGGTTTTATTTTTCCCTCTTAGTGGACAAAGCTAAGGCACATTCTTCTCCCCATCTCCCCTTATCATCATCTATTTATTTGCTGAAACCTGTGTGGATCACTGAGGCTGTTCTCCAGTTGCTGCTCTCTATTTACATGTGGCAATCATCACAAAGTTTCACGGGACACTGTTAATCTAAGCACTCTGTTTACAAATAGACACAAAGGTCTGGCTTATTTTTATCCCGCTCCACTGAGAGGGATTTTTTTTAAAGAGAAGAAAAGGCATATAAATTTATTAAAATATGGGAGCAGATATCACTGAATGATTACACCAACCTCCCCAATGGGGTATAAAAGCTCATATAACCTTTTCTGCAGGGAAAGGAAGAGATGGATAATGTAGACAATTATTTGAAGGGCAGTACATGAATATTAGGGACAACAAATAGATCCAGGAGACAGAAATTAACTTGCCAAGAGGAAGTCAGGCAAGTAGAAAAATCCATCCAGGTGTGGAATAGCTTATTAGCTTGTTTTAACAGTAACAATAATAGCAAGTTTACAGGGCAGCGCTGTGGCTCAGCGACTAGGGTGCTGGTCCCCTATACTGAGGGTGGTAGGTTTGAACCTGGCCCTGGCCAAACTGTAACAAAAAAATAGCGGGGAATTATGGTGGTGCCTGTAGTCTTGGCTACTCAGGAGGCTGAGGCAGGAGAATCAACTAAGCCCAGGAGTCGGAGGTTGCTGTGAGCTGTGACGCCGCAGCACTCTACTGAGGGTGACAAAGTGAGACTCTGTCTCTTAAAAAAAAGAAAAAAAAAAAAAGCAAGTTTTACAGTCACAAATTCTAACACTCATTTTACTCATTTGTTTGTTGCAAACACCATGATGAGAGGATGAGGAAAATGCAGAATAAAAACCCACAGCTAGATCTGGTTATCTGAAAATTTTCTGCTAAATAAAATAAAAAATAGAACATAAGATGTACAGTATGAGAATTTGCTATTAAAAACCCAGTCCTACATCCTAGGAAGCATTTGTTGCAGGCACTTGACAGACATAAAATACTGAGATGGAGATGAGGAAATAAATAGACTAAAAACCAAGTAGCTGAGAAGCTGAAAGGAATACATACCACACTGAGTAACAGAAAGAAATATAATGAGGAGAAAAACGCAATTCTAGGTTGAATTCTTAGAAGTGGAAGGGAAAAAATAATACTGCATAAAGTCACAAAGTTGATACAGAAGAAACAAGACAGTCTCACCAAATTCACAAGGAATCAGAAAGAGAGAAAAATGAAGGGAAAAAAAAAAGAAAGACTAGAATATCCAAAGTCCAAAGAGTGACGAGTCAATAGAATAACTTTTTAGGTTTTTGAATATTATTTATGGCAAAAGAAACCAATATAGATGATTTACAAACTGCTTTTTGTGGTATTGCATAGTAACTCATGCTATTGTGAAAAGTGGTAGAAACAAAATTCAACCTCCGTCTTTCTAGGGTCCTGGCTAGGTTGAAGAAGAACTTGAACATAACAGAGAACTAGGAGAAAAGCAAATTTAATGTTAAGTTTTATGTAATATTAGAGCCTCATAAGAAAATGATGATACAAAGAAATGGCAAAACCTAGGTGCTTGCTATTGAATTAGGTTGGACAAAGGGGCAATTATGGAAAAGTAAAATATGTGGTGAGGCCAAAAGGAGATAAAGATTATTTTAACAATGTCTGCTTTTTACAGAATTCTCCCTGGGATGACTCCCTGTGAAAGAATGTTTCTTTTCTCTTGGTATGACAGGGGGGCTCTTTCACATGGGGATCTTGTCTTCAGGAAGGAAAGGGAACATACTCATGGGCCATTTTTCAAGTCACCTTTACTTTGAAGTAATTCTATTGTCAAGTATATATTGAGTGGTATAATCTGCAACTCTTCAAGCAAACTAGTCAAAAAATGTTCGTAGTTATTTTCTTAAGGTAAAACTTATAAATAGTGAGATGTTCAAATTTTAAATGTACATTTTCTGGGTTTTGACAAGTGCATATACCTGTTTAACCCACACCTTTATCAAGATACAGAATACTTTGAGAAAGTTTCATCCTTCCACTTCTCAGTCAGAGCAATGATTTTAAAATTAGATACAAACTTAGAATTTTAAGATATAATGACTTCCCTCCCCTCTTTCTTTCTGGACTATCTTTGTGTCTACCAGAGGGAGGGTGTTTGGAGGGATCTCACCTATTGTACACATTGCTAGGGTACATTTCAAAACAACTAAGAGTATGTTATAAATGTCTCACCACAAAAATAAGTGAGGTGATGGTTATGTCAATTAGTTTTATTTAAGCATTCCACAATGTATATCAAATCATATTGTACCACAAAAAATGTATACAGTTATGATTTAATAACAATTAAGGAAAAAGTAAAAAATAAAATATATTGACCTATATTGTAATAAAGTGATACATTTTTCTAAGTGGTAGTATAGAATGAAGAAAAGGTGTGATGATTAAAATAAGTGATTACTGAGGAATATACCATTGTACAATATCTGATGTCTGTAACTACAATTCTCCTTCCAGAAGTTAAGTGGGGATCCAAGGTTATGTTTCTTTGTACTGTCAGTAGAGATGGAAATTATGGATTTGCACACCTAACAACTTGAAAATTGTTTTCATATCCTTCTTAAACTGAGGTCTAGGTCACTTCTAAAATTGAATTTAAAAAAACAAACATTCAAGTTATTGGTTCAAAATGATGTCTGTATAACAAGCTCCCACATAACATCATCCAAATTTTGACTAACCTGTTACTGAGACACACACACAAAAATCAAACTTTATAGCACAAAAACTCAGAGAATCTGAGGAATTAGTAATAATTAGTATTAGTAATAATTTAGGAAATCACATAAATTATAATGCAGACTGAGTTTGTTAATAATAAATAAAAATGAATATTGTTTTTTTCCCATATGACTATAGTAGTTGTAAACACTTTTTAAAACCAATTGTATACTTCCTTTCTATAATTAACACATCTTCCCATTGGATTTTTGTTGTCACTAGAATGGACAGACCATATTTTCCTGTCCTGTTAGTTTTTAACTTGGCTATGTGACTTGCTGTTGTAGTGGAAGGTGGGCAGATGGGCCGTTGTAGCACTTTGAAGTTGAGACCTTAAAAGATTATGTTTCCATTTGCATCTCTTATTCTTCTACCAGTCTGCAAAAGGATGAAATATACTAGGTCCAAGGAGGATCCTGAAACTGAGCAGTATAGTTGACTGACAGAGGAAGAGCAAATAAAATTTCACAGCACAAACATACAAATGCCCAGAGATTGCCTAGAAATAATAAACAGGGCTGGGAAGCAGATTCTGACTTGGGGACACAAAATATTTATTAACACTTCTTAGAAGCTGTGTGGTGAAGAGGGAGGTATATTCTTCCCCCTGTTCTTTTCCGTTTTCACTGTGATAATTGCTGCTCACAGACAGAGACTTCCAGTTAAAAGCACAATGCTGAAAACTCCTTTGAATCAGTGGGAAGGACTGTTGGGTAGCTCAGGCTATTACAAGAAGCAGCCACCAGGAACACGACTTTCTTTAGATAATAAGGGTTGCACTATGAAGACTTTGCTAGCTGAGCGTGCTAAGATTTGTCATGTACTACAGTACTTTGTCAAATACTGTAACAGTAGAAAATTAAAGGTGAAACACCACCTCAGTAGGCTGATCAAATATGGTTAAAGATGAAGAATTCATCTGGAGAACATCAATTTGAAGTGTCTCTGCAACAAGATGACCATATAAATGAAGAGAGATTGAGATCAAGAAAAATGTATGGACTATTGCTGTTGGCAAACATCTCTTCTAGATAGTTGTTTTCCTGACTGAGGATGAGTAAGGGAGAAGCACAAAACATAGAGATAGGGTTCATGAATGAAAGGAGGTGCTGTGGATATGAGGAAAGATACTGGACAAGCACTAAGTAAATGTGTGAAAGAAATTCCTCCCCAATATAATCTACTATGAAATACAAGAGTCTCCAGAAACTATCTGGTGAACTCAATATGAAAAGAGACAAAATTCATAACCAAGGAGGAAGCATAATGAAAGTTGTAATACCACAGAATTGGATTACAAAGTAATGACATGATATATAGTAAAATAAACATTTGGGAAAAGATTTAATGCTGCAATATTTTTTAAGCACAAGTATTCATTTTGCCTAATATTTAAGTGGTTTCCAGAGATTAAACTTATAAATAAGGTTTTAAATATTGATGAATAAGATTTTTTTATTTTGATTATTTCTTTAGATTATGTGCCAGGGCCAAAGATTCTTAACTACAGAGATGCTGTTTGACTTCCAAAGTTCATTCATGTCTCTCATAATATTCTGCCTCCCTCTCAAATAACAAAATGTTTGCCAAATTAGTTCTATTTACAGTCTTAGAAACAATGCAATTTATTGGGCTTTAGCCAGACTATTTGAATTGATTAAGTTTAAGAATTTGACATAGTTTTAGTAATCTGGCAACCATTTCTGGAACTACTTAGAAAAACAAATTTTCTTTCTTATACTGGATCTGTGAATCTATAGCATTTGGGGCCAAGGACCCCGAATGGGGGAAGAATGGAACTGGCACAGAGAAAAGTTTGGAGAAAATCCGAATCCTGGTGACACCATCTAAATTCTAGTATTTCACATTACATCAAGTAGTACCCCAGATTATTTTATTTATGTCAGTGAATTTATTTTTATTTTTGAGATAGAGTCTCACTTTGTCACCCTCTAAAGAGTGCGGTAGCATCACAGCTCACAGCAACCTCAAACTCTTGGACTCAAGTGATTCTCTTGCCTCAGCCTCCAAAATAGCTGGGACTACAGGCGCCTGCCACAACACCCAGATATTTTTAGAGATGGGGTCTTGCTCTGGCTCAGGCTGGTCTCAAACCTGTGAGCCCAGGCAATCTGCCCACCTCGACCCCCCAGAGTGCTAGGATTACAGGTGTGAGCCACCGCACCCCCCTTGAATTCATTCTTTTTTCATGATTAAGAGCATTAGAGTTGGTTTGTAACTGACAACAGAATGTTGTATTTTTACTAACACATAAGTACATGGTTATTTTTCTTTACCAAACATTGAATATATTTTTAAACATTGAATTTTTATATTTTTATCTAATCGCAACTTGTGATAATAGCGTTGACAATCATGCTAAGTATGACAAAGGCTGTATTAGCAATATAAGCTTTCTAATTTGATCTCTATTATATCAAAGCTATCCAAGTATTTTGAAAATGCCTTCTATTTTCAACATTTGAGACAAATCTGATACCCATATTTCTGGGTTTTTCTTAATCTGTTTTGTTCTTAAAAACCTATGCATACATTGCATGGCTATGTAGTAAGTAATGAAGTATATGTGAATTTTATATTTATTTGTGTTCTTTACTTGCAGAACAATAAATTATAAACTTACGTTCAGAAGAGTACAGAAATAAATGTTCTGCCTCCTTAAACAGCAGAATTATTTTGTCTTTCTCATTGATTTTTGTAAATAATATAGTCTATCTATTTTAGGAAAATAATGTATTCCATCTGAAATAGGCTTTACTTTTATTTGTTAAAGTGATCTGGAAACTTTTATTTCAGCAATTTCTATTTATTGTGTAGAGAAATGATTGATGTTTTGGAATGCACCACTTCATTTAGAGCTGAGATACATTTGCACATTTCAGTTTTACTATCTTTGCACAAAAATCCTTTAAAATGCAATACAAATATAAATGCATCTTCATCCAAGATCTTTAAAAACTCTGTCGTGATCCATTGAAAAACTACTAAACGTTTTCTATAAATCTGGAGCAAATTTTTAGAGCTTAATGGAGCAAAAAAAGAATCTTTGGATAGTTTCTATCATGTTTCTTTTTACTTTCTTTTCGTAGATCAGGGGTAGGCAAATATTCTTTAAAGATGAAAGGACTTTAAGCTTTGAGCAATAGGGTCTTATCATAGTTGCTCATTTCTACAGTTGTAGAGTAAAAGCAGCCCAAGAAATGTGTAAATGTAGCTCTGTACCAATAAAACTTTATAAAATTAAGCAGTGGTCCACATTTGGCCTACCAGCTGCAATTTTCCAACTCCATTTATAGATAGCTAATTTTCTCATTGGCAACGTACATTAGAACAGAGGGTGCTATTGATTTAATACTCGTAGTATTTATAGGTTTCAAGTGTCTATACCCATAACTCTTTCCCTGAAGACACAGTGTCAAACTTTTCTCTTTTTTTGCAAACACAAGCAGATAGTTTATTTAATTTTATCAATATTAAATACCAATAATTTAGTTCACCTTGATGTCTACAAAGCTAGAACTTTTTTAAAAAATAATTGAGATCTGAAAGTTCTGAAGAATGTATTTTTCCTTGGAATGTTAGCAGTTAGTGACACGGGAGGATAATTACAGGACAAGCAACTAAAATCACTGTAATCAAAGTTGACAAATGGAACTTTTACACACCATCTTACTTTTCCTCCTCAGAGTAATGTTCAAAAAAGCTGCAGGCTGAAGATCAGGAGTACAAAACAGAAAGCTACTTGCACTCAGACCTGCAAGTCAGCTGACACGACAAATACACACGTTAAACTACTAAAAATAATTTTCAGGTAGGATACTGCATTAGTTTCCTGTCACTATTGTAATAAATTACTATAAAAAGTGTGGCTTAAGACAAAAGAAATCTATCATCTGAAATCTCTGGGGTCCGGAAGTCTGAAATGAAGGTGTTAACAGTGTCTTATTTCCTCTAGAGGCTTTTGGGGAAAATCTATTCCTTGCCTCTTTCAGTTTCCAGTGGCTTCCAGCCTTCCTTGACATATGGAATGCACAACTCTCATCTCTGCTTTCATGTTCATAACATGTGTATTTGTGCAAAAAATAATCTCCCTTGGCCTCCTTTTTTTCCCTAGAGTTTCACTCTGTTGCCTAGGCTAGAGGGCCATGGCATCAGCCTAGTTCACAACAATCTCAAATTCCTGGGTTCAAGAGATTTTCCTGCTTTGGCCTTCCAAGCAGCTGGGATTACAGGTGACTCCACACTGTCCAGCTAGTTTTTTCTATTTTTAATAGAGATGGGGATCTCACTCTTGCTCAGGCTGGTCTTGAACTCCTAAGCTCAAGCAATCTGCCCACCTTGGTCTTTCAGAATGCTAGGATTATAGGCGTGAGCCAATGCATCCGGCTTAGCCTTCTTTTTATATGGGATGCTTGAAAATACTTAGTGTTCACCTACTTAATCTAGGATAACATTTTCATTTCAAAATCCCTAATTATGTCCACAAAGTCTTCTCTTTTCCCTCAAAATGTCTTCATGTTACAGGTTCCATGGATCAGCATGTGAAAATATTGTTGGGAATCATCATCAGCCCATAATAGATATAATTACTACCTTCTTGGGAAATGAGTCATTATAAAGTGAAAAAGTTAGTAGTAAAATCTCCTACAGTAGGAGAAATATTTATGAACTAAGTGTTCAGGTTGAAGTGGACTCAATTCATGATTTTTTGCTTATACTATATAAATCCACTCTCATGTGTACAATAGTAATAAGCAGAAAAGATTGAACGTGTCTATTCCGGTATACCAACAAAAGGAAATAAAGTCAACAGCCTTTGGTAAAAAATGTAAGAAAATTGCTCCATGAAAAGAACTGTTAGAAAAACCATACACTATATATTCTTAAAAGTATTGTATGTAGAGAAAGAAGGTGGGAGGGGTGGGGAAAGGAAGAGCAGAGACAGGGAAGAAGGGAGAGGGGTGGGGCCTTGGTGTGTGCCACCCCTTTTGGGGGCAAGGCACAATTGCAAGAGGGACTTTGCCTAACAAATGCAATCAGTGTAACCTGGTTTATTGTACCCCCAATGAATCTCCAACAATAAAAAAAAAAAAAGAAAGAAAGAAAAATTATTGTAAAGAAGATACACCTTGATTCAAAAAATGTATTATCCAGAGGAGAGTTAGTAAAATAATGAAACAAAATGTGTGAATAGAGCAGGGCTCAAAGAGATCGTAGAACAAGGTCATTACCAAAGTGAAATATACATTAGGAATGAAGAGAAGTGGATTGCATGTAAATTCAACTATGATGACATACTTGAGGGGAAAATATCACAAATAACTGTTAAATATCATCAGATAAACTGGATTAAATAAGAATAAGAAACTAGGAACAACAAAGGTACAAACATACATAATGGGTTTTTAAAAAGAATAGTAGAAATAGAACTGCAACATTTACAGATGAACAAAATGACTGTTTTGAATGAAAGACTTTCAATTGTAACCTACAAGACCAAATCTTAGTTAATGTTGAACTGTAATCAAGGACCAAGAAAAAATATTATGAGCATTTAGTTAGAAGAAAAAGAAGAAAAAAGAAAACTCAACTATGAGAAGAAAAAAATATTGTGCCCACAGCCTTAGTTGACAATATCTTAAATAATTTTCAAAATATCTCTGGGGTTCCTTAGGGGGGTCTCTATATTTGACTCACAAAGTCAAACCTCATTGAAGATTTTAAAGTGATCACTGTCACATGGAACATTAATTGGATGGTGGACAAGAGGGAACTGTAAGGCTCTAGAAAATGATAGAATGTAGACAGGTACGGTGATTTTGAAAGGCACTTTGTCACTGGGTATGTTTATAAGCACCTAACATTAGGTGGGGAAATTCCATTTTAAGTCTTTTACAGATAGACTCACACAGTAAAAATCAAGATATTTATGGCAAAATGTTTTCTGCACCATTGTTTATAATATTGCAAACTAGGTTTATCTAAATATCTATTAAAAAGGCTAAACCAATTCTAGTATCACTATATAATTCAAAATACAGCAATTAAAAATATTCAAAGTGCATGTATATACTCAAATGCATGCACACACACTGTACTTGTGAATAAAAATTTCTCAAAGTATATGTTTCTCAAAGTACATGTTTACTATGGGAAGAGGAAATGTTCAGATGGATGAGAGGAGTGGATCAAGAAAATAACTATTGCTTTTCCTTTAATCACTTAATTTCTTATGAGTATGTATTTCCATTAAATAAATTAACCCATTTAATATAATAAAGGACTGAACTTATAATAGTACACATTAACTTTTTAATGCAAAGCTTAGCACCTTTAAATGTCTGGTTTTAGATACGTCAACTATAATGAGTTGATTTCTAGTCTTCTCTGTGCAAGAAAAAATTTTAGAGGCATTTTTTCACCATGCAATTGTTAAATATGAATGTCTGAATACATAATAAATAAGATTTTAAATTGATGACATAAACAATGAAGCAGCAGGGTGTGCCATATCATTTGCAATGAGTTAAAAAGTCTATAAAGGTGCTTTTTATATGTGGACCTGAAATTGGATGCCTGTGAGCCCAACTGCCTCATTAATCACTAGGAAATTATCTGTGATCTTCATGAGGGAATTTTTGTACTGCTTTAACATCTTAAATAGAACACACTTCTTCATTTTGTAAGGCCATTAATTAATTAAAAGAAAAATGTCTTTAAGACAATAAAACCTCCACCACATATTTGAAGAAATATAGTCGGTGTTATTAAACTAAACCTGTATTACCCTTAAATAATTCTAGGTGTTTATTAAATTAATAAATTGTTACCACATGAGATAATCTGGAACTGATTACTTTCTCATTTATCTTCATTTGCTTACAACCATTATAATATCCTCAATATTCTTAACCTTCAGTCATAGTTATTATTTAAAAATGAAATGTTTTCTAATTACCGTATATACTCGAGTATAAGCCGAGTTTTTTTTGATGGCTTATACTCGAGTATATACAGTATTACATTGTTCTTCTGATTTCATGTCTACATTCATGTCCTTTATCGTAGCTCATTTTTCTACTCCTATTTTATTCATTTGACTGTTTAACTTCATCACTGTATGGTCTCACTATAAAGATTCTAACTTATGCATCTATAGTAAATCTCCAAACCATCTTCATTAAGTTTCTACGAGCCATCTGTGCAGTAAAGTACATTTGCCATATGGCATTATATTATGCTTATATTTTATCTGAAAAATATTTTTTGACTATTGAACATTTGCTAACATTTGATTATAAATTATACAGACCAAACATTCTGTGTTTTATATCCTTATTATCCTTGTAGGAGAGAGTATAATTTAATGTTTGAGGGTCCCTAAGGAAATAGATGCCCCCTTATTATACCTTTCTTTCTGAAATATTCTCTAAAAAAATCACATCATTTTTAATTTTGATTTACATTGGGACATTTTTAAACTGCTTTCTCGTGTGGTCCCCATGCTTTAAATTATGTACAAATCATAATTGTGGCCTATGCCTATCTAAACTCCATATATAAACACCTTGTCGGTAGGTTTTAATGTACATAAAAATGCATTCAAATTCACCCAGTCAATTCATCCATTTGTCTTCTCTTAGCTGTATAGTTAGCCACTTAATTTGGTGTGGGTTAAAATTATGCTTCCAAAAATCAAAATGTTGAGAGGAGTTATTTAGGTTCCTTCTATTACACAGTCCCAAGATGCCTAGGGAGAATCCCTTAAAGAAATGGAAAACTAGAAGCGATATTTACCTGTTTAAATAAAATATTATAGTTACAGATTTATTTTCTGTATTAAATCTATACCAATTTTCGGTTGCATTGACAGACCCCAACTTATAGTGGTTTCCCTCATGAAATTTCTATAAAAGTGGTAAGCATTCAGTAGAAACCATGCGTGCTTCAAAGTTTGATCTCATCCTGGGTTGGCCTCATGTAGTGTGATAATCTCTCATCATGACTATGAGAAGGACCAATTCACAGTAAACAGTGTTCTGTGTTGCTAGATAATTTTCCCCAACTGGAATGTTCTAAGCACATTTAAGGAAGGCCATGCTATATAGTTTGGGGTATTATATGCATTTTTGATTTATGATATTTTCAACTTAAGATGGGTTCAACCAGGACGTAACCAAAATTGTACATTGAGAAGCATCTATTTAATTTTCTCTTATTAAGCAATATTCTAACTATCTTAAGCCCCAATTCACTATAATACTTTCTGCGGTGCTATTATCACAAGCTCCAAGTAACAAGTCCATGCTTGTATTTTATCTGAAAAATATTTTTTGACTATTGAGCATTTGCTAACATTTGATTATAAATTATACAGACCAAACATTGAGGACAAACCCTGAAGTAGATAAAGTCTGTCTTGGGTATTGAAGTATTTCCCTTTGATTAACTGTTTGACTTTGTTGGTGAGTTTATATTATAGCATAAAATACCTTCTGCAACCTCTTTGCCATTTCTGATTGTCCAACCTCTACCTTCTCCTCTGTGATTTTCCTATTCCTAGGCCATAGAACTCTTTCCATGGTAAATAATCAGGTATATTGATTCAAATATTAGACACATAGGCAACATGAATCTCAGAATATAGGACTTTCTAGGCAAAGATAGACGGTGCAGAGAAAAACCGTATTCGTGTTTGTCTAAATAACAAAATTAAAAATTTGATGTAAAATATGGAACTTAATGTACTTACATTTAAAAGTTGTAGAAAAATGAGATATTATTGAAAAATATCATAGAAAAAATTCTTAAACCTGTCAAGGAAAGCTCTGATCACTATCCTCATTTTTAACCATTATGAATATATTGCTGTCTACAGCTGTTATCATTTAATTGTATTTCTTCAGTCATTTATCTTTTCAATACACTTAAATATGTAGCTTATAAAACATTGTGTCTTTTTCCCACTTACCATTAAAATGTATTTTCTCATATTCTTAAAACTGAAGTATGAATTCTAGTAGCTTTAAAGTTGATCATAATTCCACTCAAGCAACTCATGGTACTGTTTTCTTTTCATTATTTTACTATTATCTGAATGAAATAATGAAAATAAATTTGCATTTTTTTGTATAATTAATATTTTATTAGAATTTATAAATGGATTTTTTTCTTTTTGGATGTTATTTTATTATTATTATTTTTGTTATTGCCTGGGCAACAGTGCCATGGCTTCAGCCTAGCTTACATCAAACTCGTGGGTTCAAGCAATTCTCTTGCCTCAGCCTTCAAGTAGCTGGGACTACAGGGTCTGCCACCATACCCAATTTTTCTATTTTTAGAATTGTATACTTTTCCAAGATCATGTCTTGACCTTAAATTCTTCTCCAACTATTATCACATTTTTTGCTCCTATTTATATATATAAAAAAAACCTGAATGAGTCTTGTAAGACCCTTTTCAATTCAGAGCCTCACATTGTCCTTGGTCTTTACCTGATACATCACCTTTAATTACTAAAAACAGCCAAAGACTTTCATTATTTTGTCCACAAGTCCTACCTGAAAATTTTTATTTATTGATTTTGGTAAATGTAGGCTTTCTTCTTTCATTCTCATATTTTACACTTTTTTCCCTGCCAAGTAGTGTGTAGCTTTTTTGTTTAAGGTAATGTACAATTTCCACAGAATAGAAAAATAAAACATTGAAACCATCGTCAAAATCAATGGAAATCTCAGCTATCTTGATATTTACTCTAGAAGGTATATTTTCAATAAAGCTCTCCCCCGGCCCTTAATAGTCAATTCTCTTGCTAATTCTGTGGCTTTGACCCCTTAACCTAGTCAGTATACAGGAAGAAAAGAACAACAACATGCGAGTCTGTGGGAACTGAAGCCCAAAATACACATCTGGTCATCAGAAAAGAATGGAGAATGTGCCAACAGCAAATAGTCACACTTCCACGGTACCATCTGCTGTAGCAGAACTAATGGAGGAAAGAAAAGAGCTAATTTGAAGTAATTAATGTATACGCATGTTGCTGATACAAATAGAATGAGGTGACTGACGTCACTCTCCACATTTCGGCCAGTAACATAGATGCCCTAAGTACTGTGTGTCATTCTTTAAGTCCGAGAGCACTTTAAGTGATAAACATCTCCAGAAACCAAACTTTTAGAGGAAGCAACTATGTATGCCAATTAATAGTAGCCAAGAAACTTGAGGTTTTTGAACAACAACTTTAGACTTTGTACGTCTCAATCATCTGCTCAAGTAAAGCTTAATAAACATGAACAATTAGTAGATTTTTTTTAAGATGATGCTATTGGCGAGGCAGTATCACCAGCTCAATCTTTCAACTCCTACACAGCCATGATAGAATAGGTTTGGAGCACTTCCTTACCAAGAGAAGAATTGCCCACAGAGCTTCTGCTGGGTTTACCACTTTGTGTGGGAATATCTTTTTATTTCTGGCTCAGTGTTTTTCTTTGTTCTGCTTAAACGTGGAACAGCCTTCAGTTACATATAACCCCAGCTTTCACTATTTCAGACTCTGTGGGGGAATGCTGGGGTCTTTCTATTGCACTGCTCTGATGCAGGTGGTGGGCGAGGCTGTGGGGTTGCAAGGGTGCCAGCCAAGTTGACCATGGCACACTGCTGAACTTAATCTTGCTGTGTCTTTTTTTTTTTTTTTTTTTTTTTTTTTTTATAGACAGAATCTAACTTTACCACCCTGGGTAGAGTGCCATGACATCACATGACTCACAGCAACCTCCAACTCCTGGGCTTACGCGATTCTCTTGCTGTGTCTCTTTATGAGAAAAGCCTTGCTTCATCAAGTGTTTGACTGTGTTTTTCTGGGTGACTCCAATACCAGATGCAGTGTGCAGAAGTGTTTCGACCTCTATTCCTGGTGGCTGGCACATTGATGATCTTTGCTTCCCTCCGTGTAATTGAAGTCCTCCCGTCATAACCAGTCCATGGTGTTCTATTGAACAATAACAATCAACGTCAAAAAACCCTTTCCCTTTTCTCTGCAGAGCACCAAATCGATTTGTGGAATCTTTGTTAACATATGTAAAATACCTGGCAGTTGGGATTTTTTTTTTCCTGGAAATCATGAGTTCAGGTCCATATTGACTCAACATAGCTGTTACGGTTTCTTAAATTTTGGATGAGATGAAAGATAGGAAAAGTTGAGGCAGGTTAGCAGAAATATCTATGTGACTTAGAAGAGAAACAGTTCATTGAATACTCCTATTAAAAGATAAAGTTTGAAGCACAGCCTTCTTGAACATTCTATTGACAGTTCCTCCAGTCAACAATTTTATTTTGAGCTTAAGAAGTGAAAGATCAGGTAAAATGATCTAGTTCTGCAAAAGTAATAGTCCAGCCTCAATATTCCCTGAGTTTCAGGAGTCAATAAAGTTGTCAAAGGAATGAACAGATTTTTGAGTGCAGCAAGAACAAATTGTGAGAGACACTTTTAGGCATGATAATAGTGCTGTCTGACAGTGATTTTGTATTGACTTCAGCTTCTTCCATGTGCACAATTATGTATGTTGCCAATTTACCAAACTTTACCAAAACTTTATTAGAGCTCTGACAATGAGAAGATCAAGATTACAACATTCTTACTTTTTTTCTCCCCTATTAACTACTTATTTCTTATCTTCTTGCTTTATATTGGGAAGTCCAAGTTGTGGCCCATGGGTGTCATCTGATTTTGTGAGGATATTTTTTGCATATCTGTGATGTTGGATGTCATGAAAACAATTTTTTTTTTTTTTTTTTTTACTGCTAATCACCATTCCTTAGTGCTTGTGTATTTATTGTGTGGCCCAAGACAACAACTCTTCTTCCAACATGTGGCAGAAAAAAAGAACTGTACACTTTGCTTTACATCATAAACTTATCTCTGGACACCATTTAATTAATTGATAGTGAAAGATAATAATTCCTACAAAGCACGTTATATGCCATGATTCATGCATACCAACAAAAAGAGAGCCATCTCATCTTTTCATCACTAAACCATTTGAGCCTCACGTTATTTTTTAGGGAAGATACAAATTTATGTGACCAGCACTTGAACACTTCAAGTATATGTGAATTTTTTTCTTTTGCATTTCTCTATAGAGCCAAGTGCATTGCCAAGCCAAATTGGTATCATTTTGGAAGGTGCAAGCTAGTCATACTTTGCTTTTTATTTAGTGAAATTTCATTTAAAGGTTTTATACGTTTGGCCTTTCTTATCCTACAGTGTTGGACATTATTTTCTCTGCACCTATTTAAATAGATTTTATATAATTCACACATAGGAGAAAATTTTTTTAATACATTGCTCAACAGATCTAAAAGGCTATAAAAGGCCATTCAGCGTACCTCTCTGATACATTAAGGTTTAGATGTGGTAACCATATGTAAAAGCACATGAAACCACTGTAATAAAACACACACAGATGCTAGAGAATGCCCACCCTTACGTCGAAGGCCAGCAAGAATTGATTTGTAACATTTCTGAACTTAGACTATTTTTAGAGGAAGGTCCCAATTTTGAACTTATATATATACGACTATCAATGGCATATTTTCAAAGTAGTAATTTTGTCTGTTTTGTAATGTGTCTGGCAACAATTTTTCCCTTGCTTTTTATAGTTCTAAAAATATATCTTGAGATTCTCAAAATACATGAAAGCAAATTCCCAGCCAGTTTTTCACTTGAGCATATTTGCAATGGTGTTATGATTCTAAAAATAATATTTATGTTTAATGTATCCTGCTTTGAGATTTGTACAAGAGGTTTTATAACTTTGTGAGCTGTTAGCATATATGATTATATAAATTTTAAAAGCTGAAGCAAATGCTAAATAAATGTCAGGGTGGTTGTGAGGGGAAAATGTAATAATTTACATCAGCTACCATGTCTAAACATTGCATAAATAGGGTAAAACCTTTGAACACAGTTCCTGATAAAGATTGGACTCAGCAGCTATAGAATTTCCAGAGAATGGAAAAAAGGACCAAACTGACTTTACCAGATCTGTGAAGCTTTGACAATCTCAAGATCTCAACTTGTAAATATAGGGAAAATTAAACCCAAACTCTACCTGAGAGAACAATGCTATAGTTTCACACACTTTTAAGAGAAAAAAAGTACATAGCAGGTTCTCTTTATGTCATATATTTCCATTTTTAGCACTACGCTACTCATTTCTCAGTCTCCCATTTTTATTTCACATTAGCATACAGTATAAACTTTTCACAAAATAAAAAGGTGAAGATTTTGATATTGAAAATTTTTTTAAAATTCTTAAATCTTGATCATAGGGAACAAGTAGGCTCATTGCCACTTTTAAAAACTAATGCAACATAATTACTGTTCTTAAAAATTAACCTGTTCAGGCGGCGCCTGTGGCTCAAAGGAGTAGGGCGCCAGCCCCACATACCGTAGGTGGTGGGTTCAAACCCGGCCCCTGGCCAAAAACTGCAAAAAAAAAAAAAAAAAGAGAGAGAGAGAAATTAACCTGTTCATTTCTTATCCATGGCAGATAGGGAAAAGGGGCAAAAAGAATGGGGAGGAGCTCTGAGAGAGATGAGAGATTTCTTTTGTTGTGGTTGTTGTATCATGTTTAGTTGTAGCAGGGTATTTCGAGTTAGACAATATTCGTATATTGATATTTGGAGCCAAACAGTTGTTTATTGTGGAACATGGGTCCTGTGCTTAGGGTGCTCAGTAGCAGTTGTGTTCCCTTTACTCAAAGATGCCAGTAACACCCAGCTGTGACCAGCTAAAACTTTTCTTGACTTTGCCAAGTATCACCTGGTAAACACTGAAAACCATAACCTACAGGACATCTGGGGAATTTTCAGGTTTATGATGTTAGAAACAAAGGAAATAAAAACAGTATTTTATTTTACAACAGAAGACATAATCTTAAAAATAAGAAAGTAAGTATGGCACTTACTGTATTTATAGAATATCCTATGTTCCAAATAATTGGCATGGGTACATTACTAAGCAGTGAAGTATGGGACAAAGACCAAATATCCAGAAATCTAGATTTTCCTAGCATGGGAAATGTGTTAGACTTATTTTCTATTGTAGGAAAAAGGTACTGAACCTCACAAAAGTGGGAACTCATTTTACATTTTTTTTTTAGTGGGGGGAGTTCATGTGTGGCTTTCTGCTCTCTTATCTTAGCTACTTAATATTCTATTTTCATGATATATGTGCAATGTAGCATGGCATTTCACTTAGCTATAAACACACTGACGTTATGAAACTGACCCATATTTGTATCTCAATTATTAGCTTTGAGGTATTTTCATGAAAACTTTATACTGTTATACTAATGTTGTTGAAACTATTAGACAGTGTAAACAAGTATACTCCTATGTTGACAATTACAGAGAATGAGCTGACTTTATATGTTGAAAGATAGAAACTAATAAAACTGTCCTTCCCTGACAATGGTACATCCCCTTTGCCCTGACAGCTGCAGTTGTAATTACAGCTTACCTTCTCATGGTAATAACTACTTACTCTGTGCTCACTGTTTTCTATACTGAACGTCTTTTCTTGGTGCCTGAGCCACAAAAGCTCCATTCTGCAAATGCTAAGTGTCAAGTTCATACATGTTTAAGCTGAATTTCTGTTTTTAGATTTCTTACCTTGACAGTTAACATTAGAGAAGGTGACATAAAATCAAACCACAAAGATAATTTCTAATGTAGAGTTCTCTGTGTGTAACACTGTTAGGGACATTTGAAAGGGTCTTCATGATCCCAGTGAGCAATAATAAAAATTACATGCATATTGAAGGGAGTTAAATTGAAATCATTTCCTCTCAGATCAGGAACCAGACAAGGCTGTCCACTTTCCCCACTCCTTTTCAACACTGTAATGGAAGTTTTAGCCACCACAATTAGGGAAGAAAAGGCAATCAAGGGTATCCATATAGGGTCAGAAGATACCAAACTTTCGCTCTTCGCAGATGATATGATTGTATATCTGGAAAACACTAGGGATTCTACTACAAAACTTTTAGAAGTGATCAAAGAATACAGCACCGTCTCAGGTTACAAAATCAACACTCATAAGTCAGTAGCCTTTATATATACCAACAACAGTCAAGTTGAAAAAACAGTTAAGGACTCTATCCCATTCACAGTAGTGCCAAAGAAGATGAAGTATTTGGGAATTTATCTAACAAAG
>CAUYPK010119681.1:0-10871 GCA_963574355.1 Loris lydekkerianus
GAATCTTTTCCCCACTGAATGTTTTTAATTGGCTTGTCAAAGATCAAATAATGGTAAGTAGCTGGGTTCATCTCTTGGTTCTCTATTCTGTTCCATACATCTACCTCTTTGTTTTTGTGCCAGTACCATGCTCTTTTGATCACTATCGATTTATAGTATAGTCTGAGTTCTGGTAGCGTCTGATTTTTTTATAGTATAGTCTGATTTTTTTTTTTTTTATTTCTGAGTAATGTCTTGGCTATTCAAGGTTTTTTCTGATTTCATATAAAATAAAGTATTATTTTTTTGAGATCTTTAAAGTATGACAGTAGAGCTCTAATAGGGATTGCATTAAAATTGTATATTGCTTTGGGTAGTATGGACATTTTAACAATGTTGATTCTTCCCAGCCATGAGCATGGTATGTTTTTCCATTTGTTAACATCTTCAGCTATTTCTTTTCTTGGAGTTTCATAGTTCTCTTTATAGAGATCTTTCATGTCCTATGTTAGGTAAACTCTCAAATATTTCATCTTCTTTGGCACCATTGTAAAAGGAATACAGTCCTTGTCTGTTTTTTCAGCTTGACTACTGTTGATATATATAAAGGCTACAGATTTGTGAGTATTGATTTTGTAACCTGAGATGCTGCTGTATTCCTTGATCACTTCTAAGAGTTTTATAGTTGAATTTCTTGGGTTTTCAAGATATACAATCATATCATCTGCAAAGAGTGAAAGTTTGATCTCCTCTGTTTTCCTATGTAGATACCCTTGATCACCTTCTCTTGCCTGATTGCATTGGCTAAGACTTCCATTTCAATGTTAAAAAGCAGTGAAGAACCTTGCCTGGTTCCTGATCTGAGTGGAAATGATTTCAATTTTATTCCATTCAATATGATATTGGCTGTGGGTTTGCTGTAGATGGCCTCTATCAGTTTAAGAAATGTCCCTTCCATATCAATTTTCTTAAGTGTTCTGATCATGAAAGGATGCTGGATATTATCAAAGGCTTTTTCTGCATCGATTGAGACAATCATATGATCTTTGCTTTTTAATTTGTTTATGTGATGAATTATATTTATAGATTTATGTATATTGAACCAGCCTTGAGACCCTGGGATAAAACCCACTTGGTCATGGTGTATAATTTGTCTAATGTGTTGCTGGATTCTGTTTGCTAGGATCCTGTTGAATATTTTTTGCATCGATATTCATTAGTGATATTGGTCTATAATTTTCTCTTCTTGTTGAGTCTTTTCCTGGTTTGGGGATCTAGGTGATGTTTGCTTCATAGAATGTGTTGGGTAGTATTCCTTCTTTTTCTATACTTTGGGAAAAGTTGAGTAATATAGGTAGCAGTTCATTTTTAAAGGTCCCAGGCTTTTCTTTTTAGGGAGATTTTGTATAGGTGATGCTATTTCAGAATTTGATATAAGCCTATTCAACATTTCCACTTCATTCTGGCTAAGTCTAGGAAGGTGGTGTGCTTCCAAGTATTGGTCTATTTCCTTTAGATTTTTGTATTTCTGAGAATAGAGTTTCTTGTAATAGTCATTAAGGATTTTTTTAAATTTCTCAGGTGCTGTTATTTTGTCTTTACCATTTCTGATTCATGAAATTAGAGATTTTACTCTTTTTTTCCTGGTTAGGTTAGCCAAAGGTTTATCTATTTTACTGACCTTTTCAAAAAACCAATTTTTTGATTTATTGATATGTTGTATAATCCTTTTGTTTTCAATTTCATTTAATTCTGCTCTAATTTTGGTTATTTCTTTTCTTCTGCTGGGTTTAGAGTTGGAATGTTCTTCCTTTTCCAGTTGATTGAGATGTCCCATTAAGTTGTTAACTTCCTCTCTTTCTGTTCTCTTGAGAAAGGCTTGCAGTGTTACAAATTTCCCTCTTAGGACTGCCTTTGTGATATCCCAAAGGTTCTGATAATTTATGTCTTCATTATTATTTTGTTCCAAAAATTCGGTAATTTCCTTCTTAATCTTGTCTATGACCCAGCTATCCTTCAGCATAAGATTATTTAGCTTCCATGTTTTTGTATGAGTATGCAGATTTCTATTGTTACTGAGTTCAACTTTTATTCCTTGATGGTCCAAAAAGATGCAAGGGAATAATTTCTATTCTCTTAAATTTGCTGAGGTTAGACTTGTGACCTAAGATGTGATCAATTTTGGAGTATGTTCCATGGGCTGATGAGAAGAATGTGTATTCCGTTTTGGTAGGATGAAATGTTCCATAAATGTCTCTTAAATCCAATTGTTGAATGGTTACGTTTAACCATTTCTTTGCTTAGCTTCTTATTGGAGGATCTATCCAACACTGCCAAAGGAGTGTTAAAATCTCCAACTATTCTGGTGCTAGAGAAAATCAAGTTGCTTGTGTCTGTTAGAGTCTCTCTTATAAATTGAGGGGTGCTTTCTGGTTGGGTGCATAAATGTTAATAGTTGAAATCTCATCATGTTGTTACCCTTAACAAATGTGAAGTGACCATTTTTATCTTTCCTTACTTTTGTTGGTTTAAAGCCTATTGTATCTGTTAATAAAATTGCAACACCTGCTATTTTCTGATTTCCATTTGCCTGAAATATAGATGACCATCCCTTCACCCTGAGTCTATATTTTTCTTTTAAGGTAAGATGAGATTCTTGTATGTAGCAGATATCTGGCCTGAGTTTTTGTATCCAGTCAGTCAACCTGTGCCTCTTTAGAGGGCAATTTAAGCCATTCACATTAATTGTAAATATTGAGAAGCCTGGTAGAATTTGGGGGAAGGGTTTTTCAAAAGTCCAGTGGATATTTTTAATCCTTTTACCACTATGGAAGTCGGAATTTTACCAAAAGTTTTTGAGTAAGTTTACTTTTGTGGTGGAGGATTGTGCTGGTCATTACAGAGGATAGGTCTGAGAATATCCGGGAGAGCTGGTTTAGTTATAACAAATTTCTTCAACATATGAATGTCATTAAAGTATTTAATTTTTCCATCATAAATGAAACTCACTTTAGCTGGATACAGGATCCTGGGTTGAAAATTTTTTTTTTTAGAAGATTTAAAAGTCAATGACCACCCTCTTCTAGCTTGAAAGGTTTCAGCAGAGAGATCTGCAGTCATTCTAATATTCCTCCCCTTTAGGTTATGGTTTTCTTGCATCTGGCTGCTTGCAGAATTTTCTCCTTCATATTAACTTTGGCAAAGTTAATTATAATGTGTCTAGAAAATGTCTTATTCAGATTGAGTCATGCTGGAGTTCTGAAACTGTCTGCTATCTGAATTTCAGAATCTCTTGGCATGTCTCAGATGTTCTCCTTCATTATTTCATGAAGTAGAGCATCTGTGCCTTTTGAAGCAACCTCTTTGCCTTCAGGAATTTCTATAACATGACTATTAGTTTTCTTTGAATTATCCCAGAGCTCTCTGAGAGAATTATCCATTTTTGCTCTCCATTTCTCTTCCTGTTTGAGCATTTGGGAGTTTGTCTTCAATGTCAGAAATCCTTTTGAACTTCAAAGTTCAAAAGCTTTGTCTTCAATGTCAGAAATCCTTTCTTCTGCCTGCTCCATTCTGTTACTGAAGGATTCTACTATATTTTTCATATCTTTGAGGGCTGCAAGTTCTTGTCTCAATGTGTCAAAATGTTTGGTGATTTTGTCTTTGAATCCATTGAATTCTTGAGACAACTTTTGAAATGCTCCTTGAATTTCTAATTCCAACTTTACCTTCATTCTATTCATCTTATTTGCAATCCAAATTCTGAATTCAATTTCTGACATCTCAGCCATTTGTTTATGAATGGGATTTTCTGTTATACTTGCCATGTCGTTCCTTGGGGGAGTTGATCTACTCTGGTTATTCATGTTACTGGAGTTTTTCTGCTGATTCCAACCCATGATTATTTTACACGGTTTGGCTAGATGAGCAGATAAGGTGAAGTTGGGTTGGGGGTTCCTGGAGTAGTGATTAACCAGTCCTTTGCCCAAGAGCTAGAACTGGTTTCTGTACTGAGTTTCTGTACCCTAGAGTTTTGCAAAGGACCCATACAGTGCTACAGCCTGAGACACTGGGGACCTGCTTGGTGTGGTGGGACTAAGTGGCTCTGTCTTGTTTTCAGCTGGTGTCTGTCTTACCCTCGTGAATCAGTTACTCTGGGTTGAAGTCTCAGCTGTGGAGAAATACCAGCAATTAAGTCACCCCACCTGCCCTGGGCAACAACTGGAAAAAGAAAATCAAACCTTCCCAGAACCACATACCCAGGATACCACTTTGGAGAGTCCTTGGGTTATTGGCCCAGTTCAGGAGATCCAAATCAACTATCCCAATCAGCACCCAGTCTCAGGTGGGAGAGTTCAAAAATTCTCTGGCAACTAGATAGCAGGGGTCTGCTGGCAGCTTGAGTATGACTCAACTCCGGTGCTCCGTAGAGTAAGAAGGACCCACCCAGCAAATGAATGAGTCTGGGAAGGTTGATGCCTCCTTGCCCACCTTACACCTCTGTCACACCCAGTCACTGGTAACTACTTAGGGCTGTGATCCAGTTCCCTTCCATGAGTAGATGTTTCAGGGGCTTGTGCCTTCTTAAGTCACAGGGAGATCTATGTCTCCTCAGTCAGGCCACCGCACTCTGCCACCATCCAGCAGGGGGAGCTGAGGCCTGACAACCTCGGGTGCTTAATGGAAGCTGGGGCAGTTCACTCAGTTTCACCTCTGCCTCTGATTGATGTTGCTGACACTTATAATTTCACAGAATTTGTTTCTGTCCTGGCTACATGCCTCTGCAGAGCAGGCACTGTTTGAGTTCACAGAAACTGCAACTCAGCCCTGGTCTGTGCCGCTGCCTACAGCTGACATGTCTGTCTCTGCTCCTCTCTGTGTTGGGGCAGACACGGTTAGAGCTCACACTCAACTCTCAGTTCCTGCCTCTGCCTGCCTGCTTTTATCTCATCTATGATCCTGTCAGGGCTGGGTGCTTCTTAAGCTCACTAAAGCAGTCCTTCTGACTCAGCCCAGCCCTGGGAGTATGCCGTCTCTGTGCACACATATTCTAGTCTCTGTCCCTGCTGCCCCCCGGCGCCCCTCAGGCAGGTACCGCCTCAGGCATACCCTTTACTCACAGGGCCTGCATTTCCATCCCAGATCTGTTCTGCCAGTGGGTGCCACCAGAGAAGATACCTGGCTTCCTCTGGTTGCCCAGAGAGGCAGGGAGTGTCTCTCCAAAATATCCTCAGGGGTGTGAGCCCTACTGTTCCCTTTGCTGCTGCTGCTCTGTGACATGAGGCAACACCCCTCTCTCTCCCACATGGTTCCCTCAGTTCACCGTCTTCTCCTTACACCCCTGCTGCAGAATCAGTACAGACCTGCAATAGCCCATGCCCTGTCCACACCTCTAGAGAAAATGCCCCAAAATCCAGACACCATGGGGAAACAGGCTTCCAAACCTCAGGGTGAGAGTGGAGGGGAGTGCTGAGAGTTCATAATTGCAGGTAGAAAATATATATATAGTTTTATACAGTTTTATGCCTAGCAGGAGAGTGCCATGGCACACTGGTAGATTCTCTCTGGGGAAGGAGTTCCAGTTTTTAGAGGGTCTCTCCCGTGGGATAAACTGCTTGCTTGTTTGTATAGAGTATACTGCAAGCCATTCTCATTGGGGAGGAGTCTCCCATCCACTTGACAATGGATTTTGTACCTATTGTTTGTTTCCTTGGGGTCGCAGCTCGCCTCAGCAGGGTTGATGTGCGTTCTTCAACCTTCTCTCTTGGCTCAGCTCCAAACCATCAGCTTGCTTGCTAAACTTCTATTGTTTAACTCTCCTTCTGAATGGGAGCCTCTGTGGAAAGCTGGCTCCAGTTGGCCATCTTCAGGCAGGGGTTCTACTGGTCAATTTTGTATGAATCAGTCACTAATTATTCTCCTCCATATGTGTCATACTTTCTTGATTCTTTGTATGCTTATTATTATTTGAGAAGATGCCAGACATTGTAAATTTTATCTCATTGGATGCTGGATATTTTTGTATTTCTACAAATCTTCTTGAGTTTTATCTAGAATTCACTCAAGTTGTTTAAATATAGTTAGATCTTTTTAGGTCTTGTTTTAGGGGTGAGGAACCTATAGCCTTGGGGCATATGTGGCCTTCTGAATCCTTGAGTGTGCCCTTTTCATTGAATCCAAATTTTACAGAACAAATCCTCTTATTATAAGAATTTGTTTATGAAGTTTGGATTTGGTCAAAGGGCCACCTTTGGGGACCTGGAGGGCCACATGTGGCTCCAAGGCCACAAGTTCCCAATACTGCTCAGTCTAGTGTGAATTATCTTTCATTGTTTAGGCAAGAACTTTGTGAGGACACTACCCCAATGCCTTGTGATTTATGATCTTTTTATATCTGGCTAGTAGGAACAGGCACTCTTCCCAGTCCTGAGTACTGGGTACTGTTCTTTTTAATTCTTTTGGGATACTCTTTATAGAGCCTAGGGTAAGTTTCTGACATGATTATGCTGATCTACTCAAGGGACTCTCCTTAGTTCTGGGAGTTCTCTCTCTGTGCAGCTCTTATACTCTAGCACTGTGGCCTGAGAACTCTCACTTTTGTCTCCTCAGCTCAGGTGCTTCACCAGACTCCACCTAGGTTCCTTCTTTCTGTGCTATATCCTGGAAGCTGAGAAAATCATAGGCCCAACTCCATTTATTTCCTGTCTCTCCGGGATTACAATCATTCTTTGCTTAATGTTCAAGTCTCAAAAAATCAGTTTCCCATATATATTCCTTTTTAATTTTTGTCTATTTCTGATAGAAGGTAAATATGAGTCTGATATCATGGCCAGAAATATAAGTTCTTTTTGTTATTTTATTCAAAAAATCAAAGCAAAAAATATCCCCTTTTTCTTTTAAAAGATCTACATACGTGTAATATTAAAGTGAATTCATACTTCTTTCCTGAGCATCCCTTTTATCCCTTTCCACTCTGTGTAGTTTTCCTATATTCAACATTATGAATTCTCTCTTCATCAGGCTCTAAATTGTTTTTAAACCCTTTCAGTAAGTTCTGAATTTTGATTTTGATTTTTCATTTCTAGAAGTTCTCTTTGGTTCTTTAGGGGGGAAAAATTTCATTTGTCAAATATATAGTTTTCAGTTGTTGCCAAAAATTTACAAGCCTGTTTTTACCCCCTTGAGTATAATAAGCACATTTATTTTGTAGTTTCTGGCCAACAACTCAAGTATCTGGATTTCTTCAGGTCCATGTTTCTGCTGGTTCTCAGTCATGGCATATCGTCTCATGTTTCTGGTCATCTTTGCGTATGTGCTGGAAAGCTGGATATTTAAATTTTGTTTTTGTGACTAAAGTGAAGGGTGATATCATCATCACCCTAAGAGGACTTTTGTTTGCTTTTGCGGAGCACGTGGCAACACTAGCAATCTAGAATTACCTTGCATCAGGTTCAGAGTTTGAGATTTTCTGAACCACCAAGATGACTCAAGGCTGGGCTGCAGTCCATTGAAAGGCTGGTTTACTCCTGATTCACCCTTACTCCTATGGTGTATCCCTGCTTTTTTTCAGATCAGAGCAGGTGTAGTTGACCATGATCCACATCCTTGGTGAATCCTGGATTCCTACTTTGGTCTTCCTAACTCAAAAAGACTGCCAAAAATGACACTAAGTCACTTAGCTGCTATCTCTGAAAGAGCAGAAATGGTTTCAAATACTTGGAACTTCTTGCTTCCCTGGGTCTTATTCTGGTGATTCATCACCATGTTGTAGATATTCCCTGCTTCTATGGAGATGGATTTTATGTTTTGTCATGAATTTTCAGTTGTCTTAATTGGGAGGGCTGACACATATTACACTGTTTGTCATTACTGGAAACAGATCTGTATTTTAATCTAAAGTTTTAAAGCAGTGGTTATCAACCTGTGGGTCTCAACCCACCAGAACTGTATGAAAGGGCCACAGCATTAGGAAGGCTGAGAACAATGTTTTAAAGGGTCTCTTTGTCATGTAAGATGTTTTTCTTGTATAAAGTATGAAGTAGGTTTCTTATTTTACTTTTTCCCACATGGATAACCAATTTTCCAAGAACCATTTATTGAATAGTTCTTTCCCCCCACTATCTCCCATGCCACCTCAGTTATGTATCTAAATTCTGTATATAGAGAGAGATCTACTTCTGAGCTCTGGTCCTGTTGAACTGAATATTTGTGTTCTGTCAAAATTCATATTTGTATTCTGTCAAAATTCACTGAGGTCCTAACACTCAGTGTGATGGTATTAAGAGATGGGACCTTTTGAAAGTGATTAAGTTGAGAATGGAGACTTAGTGCTGTATTAAAAGGACTCTCACACTCTCTTTCCACAAGAAGAAGACAGAATTCTGCAATGTGGAAGAGAGTCCTCATAAGAACTTAACCATGCTGGTACCTTGACCTCAGACTTCTCAGCCTCCAGTACTGTGAGAAATAAATATTGTCTATACGTCACCCATTTTATTTTATTTTGTTATAGCACCCTGAAAGACTAGGACAATTCCATTATCAGTCAAATTATGATAGCATAAAGATTTTGTATCTTGTAGGAAAACTTTATCTGCCTTATTCTTCTTGGACTTTTACCCTTTCATAAAAGTTATGAATTATAACTTTTAAAATAACCTTTGGTGTGCATTTAAACTGTGCCAGGAAAAGAAATGCAGGCAGTAAAAAATAGAAATCCTAGAAATAAAAAATATGATAACTGAACTAAAAAGTTCAATAGAAAGCTACAACAGACTTGATCAAACAGAAGAATCAGTAAACTTGAAGATAGAGCACTTGAAAATATTCAGTCAGAGAAGAATAAAGAAGGCATACAGAAATTATAAGGCACTATTATGCATAATGGGAGTTTCAGAAAGAGAAGAGAGAGAGAAAAGCCCAAAAAGCATATTTAAGGAAATAATGGCTGACAATCTGGAAAATATGACAACATCCAGTTATAGGAATCTCAGAGGTCTTTAATCTAATTTAGTCGAAGAGTTCACCAAGACATATCATAATAAAATTATCAAAAAAAGACAAAGTAAACTAAAAGCAGCAAGTGGTAAGAAATATACTACATTTAAAAGAGTCCCAATATTGCTATCAATGAATTTCTCAGGAGAAACTCTACAAGTTAGTGGAGAGTGAAATGTGTATTCAAAGGTATCACATGGCAAGAGGGGAAGAACAAGAAAGCCAGAGAGAGCTGTGTTTATAACAAAACCATTTTTACAATAAAGAACCCATTAATCCATTCACAAGGGGGAAAGGGCTAAGTTTCTAACACATGAACTTTTGGAAAACATAATGGAATCATGCTAAAGGAAGAAAAGTGCCAGCCAACGATACTGTACCCAGCAAAGCTATCCTTTACAAATGAGGGAGATATAAAAAAGGGAGAAATTAAAACTTCCCCAAATAAACAAAAGTGAAAGGATTTTATCACCACTAGTCCTACCTTACAGGAATTACAAAAGGAAGTTCTCCAAGCTGAAACAAAAGGCTACTAATAACATAAAGCATAAAAGTAAATGACTCAATGGCATAAATAATACATGGTCAGATTCATAATTGCATGTAAAGCAATTTTATCTCTACTATGACAGTTATAAACTATTAAAAACAAATATACAATAAATTATTAGAGATACAGAAACAAGATTACAAAAACAGCAAATTTTGACATCAAAATCATAAAAGATGAGTAGAAGGGAGTGAAAATGTAGAGTTTCTGTTTATAATTAGAGTTAAGTTGTTATCAGCTTAAAATAGCCTATTTTAAATATTAGATTCATAGAAGGGCTATGATTTTAATATGTCTTCCAAAAGTTCATGTGTTGGAAACTTAGTCCTTTTGCTCTTCTGAATGGATTAATGGGTTCTTTATTGTGAAAATGGTTTTGTTTTAAACACAGCTCTCTCTGGCTTTCTTGCTCTTCCCTTCTCCTGACATGTGATACCTTCCATCATGTTATGATGCAGCAAGAAGGTATTTACCAGATGTTGGTGCCATGCTCTTGAACTTCTCAGACCTCCAGGACCTTGAGCTAAATAAACTTTTCTTAATAAATTATCCATTCTGTGATATCTCTTAAAACAACAGAAAATGGACTAAGACAGTAAGTCTTGTGGTAACCACAAAACAAAAAGCTATCACAGGCTGGTCATGGTGGCTCTTGCCTGTAATCTTAGCAGCATTCTGGGAGGCCAAAGCAGGAAAATTGCTTGAGGTCAGGAATCAAGACCAAATTGAGCAAGAGTGACAGACAACCTGTCTCTACCAAAAATAGAAAAAAAAATCCAGGTGTGGTGGTGTACCCCCTATAGTCCCAGCTACTCAGGAAGATAAGTCAAGAGGATTGCTCTAGCCAGGCCAGGTGTGGTGGCTTACACCTGCAATCCCAGCATTCTTGGAGGCCAAGTAGGTGGATTGCCTGACCTTAGGAGTTCAAGACCAGCCTGAGCAAAGTGAGACCCCATCTCTATTGTTTCAAAAGTTTTGTTCATTTTAATGTCATGTATATTTGTAGCTCCATATCTCAATAAATATTTATTCTACTGTGTCGTGGTATATATTGATTGGTGGAGAATTTTGTACTCTATACATTGATGCTGTTCATTTTTTTCTACTTTTAATTTTTTAATTCTTTTCAGCCTATTACTATATGATGTCATTAAGCGATTTTCGGGCAATTTTTCTCTACGAATTCAAATTGAACCAAAGTGCTGCCGAAACAGCCCGAAAAATTAACCAGGCATTTGGCAATGATAGTGTTAATGAACGCACTATTCGATGTTGGTTTGTGAAATTTCATTCCGGAAATTTTAGCCTCGAAGATGAGCCCCGAAGTGGTCGATCTAGAGTAATCCAG
>CAUYPK010119683.1:0-45094 GCA_963574355.1 Loris lydekkerianus
ACAGTGCCTCATGCCTGTAGTCCTAGCACTATAGAAGCCTTGGCCCCCATGTCTACAAAAAATTTAAAAATTAGCTGGACATGTAGCATGCACCTATAGTCCCAGCTATTCAGGAGGCTGAAGCAGGAGTTCAAGGTTGCAATGAGCTGTGATGACATCACCACACCCTAACGTGGGCAACAGAGTGTGAATCTAATATATATATATAATAAAATGAAATAAAAACAAGAAAGGAAAAGAAACCGTAACTACCCATCCCAGAGGCTACTAACATATTCTCTGATGCATGTCTCATGCTCACCATCCTTGCCTCAGGCTTAACACCAGTTTCTCATTTCCCTTAGACAAGTGTACCAGACACTTGAAAAAGTTTTGGTTTTCTTCACTTTTTGCAGTAGTTATATACAAACATGCTTTATTTGATTTGCTTCTTGGAATATCGGTGTCTACCAATAAGGCAGTCTTGATGTGCCATGCTTTTGAAATGTCCAAAACATTTGCATACTGTAAGAGTTCAGTAGTTGATGGCTAAGTCTGACTGTCATCTGGAACTTGTCTGAGTACACACCTTGCTGTCAGCATGTGGCGCTACTTCCTCTGACAGCCAGGAACTCTGATTGCCGTGTTCCTTGAAGGTGAGGGGCGTGGTCAGTCGCTGTCTTCAGTAGGCAGCTCGGATGTAGTAATGGATGGTAAATATGTTACTTCCTTTTCAGCTCCCCAAAAAGTACCTGTGAAATAGTCTAAATTCTGTCTCAAAGGGCAGAAAACAGAGGAGGTGACATAAGTCATAAGAGAAAGCCATTAACTTCATACTTGTCATCTCTCTTTAAAGTTGGAAAAAGTAAGACTCTGGATTTTAATTCATGTAAAAATGGAGTTACTGCCAGGCATGGTGGCTCACACCTGTGATCCTAATACTTTGGAGGCTGAGGCAGGAGGATTGCTAGAGGTCAAGAATTTGAGACCAGCCTGAGCAAGTGTGAAACCCCATCTCTAGTAAAAATATAAAAGCTAGCCAGACATTGTGGTGGGCGCCTGTAGTCTCAGCTACTCAGGAGGCTGACGGGAGGATCACTTGAGCCCAAGAATTTGAGGTTGCAGTGAGCTATGACGCCATGGCACTCTAGCCAAGGACAAGAGTAAGACTTCTGTCTTAAAAAAAAATTTTTTTAATTTAGACAGTGTCCATCGCTCAGTGGGTAGAGCGTTGGCCACATACATACACTGAGGCTGGCAGGTTCAAACACCACGTGGGCCTGCTAAAATCAACAATGCAACAACAACAGAAAAAAGCCAGGCGTTGTGGCGGGCACCTGCAGTCTCAGCTACTTGGGAGGCTGAGGCAAGAGACTCACTTAAGCCCAAGAGTTTGAGGTTGCTGTGAAATGTGATACCACAGCACTCTACCAAGGGCGACATAGTGAGTCTCTGTCTCAAAAAAAAAAAAAAAAAAGAAAAAGAAATTTAAATTTAAAAATGATGGAGTTACTGAACCTTCCTGGACCCACCAGTCCCACCTAAGATGATTGCCTGGTGTGGGAGCCAGGTGAGAACAGCACGGTCTCCGGGAAGCCTCTTTGCAGCACCTGCTGCACCTAACAGGCGCCTCCGCCCCTTCCCTCAGCTTTGGTTACTGGGCACCCAGGTGATTCTGATCTCTCTGATCTCCCGGAATCACCCTCCCCCATTCATGGCTACCCGGGTGTGAGCCACTTGAGGATGTTGCTGTGTCTATTTTGCAGGCCTCTGCCTTCAGACTGCCCTTTGAAAGGAACGTCCTTAGCTGTTGCAGGACCTACCTTGCCAGACCTGTGCACCTTGCTTAGTTTTCCTACAGGTCCTATTATTAATCTTTTCCTGGTTTATAAGCCAGAGAGGGATGATTGGCTGTCGCCTGTGGCTTGTGCAGGTATTTGGTTACATTAGCGCCACAGGCTGGTTCTTTTCCAGCCGTTGGTCACATGTCTTGAGCAACTACTTCAGAAATGTATTGAACAGCACTGAGACAGCCCTAAAAAAAAAAAAAAGAAAGAAAAGAAAAGAAATGAAAAAGGATCTTCTTCTGCATGGGAAGATCCTCTGTGGCCAAACCCCTCTGCACACTGTGTGTCTCCATTGTTCTAATGACTATATGAATTGCTTTCACCTCCAGACTCAGATAGTAACTAATTGTCTGAATCGTGAGAGTTTGATTGAATTGAAAAAGGGCGATTTCTGTGCATTTAAAATTGCTGTGTGTTTCTTATTCCAGTTCTTTTGTTCTAAGAAATAGTCTCAATGGAAGGCCAAACTTTGGTTTCTTTAAAGAATACTGAATTAATCTTTGTTTTGGTTTTCTTTTTATAATTTCAAAAATATGACCTGCCCTCTGCAGGACTCCCTAGCAGAAGTTGAGGAGAAATACAAGAAGGCCATGGTTTCCAATGCTCAGCTAGACAATGAGAAGACAAACTTCATGTACCAGGTCGATACCCTCAAAGATATGTTGCTGGAACTTGAAGAACAACTGGCTGAATCTAGGAGACAGTACGAAGAGAAAAATAAAGTAAGACTCAGTATTGTAGAGAATGGTAGATTAAGTGTGTTTGTGTACATGTGTATATACAGTGTATAATTATATTATTTATGTATTTTTAAGCAATCGTTCTTCCCTTAATCTAGGAAACCCAAAGATAGGAGAAAATAAGAATAACATGCTCTTTGAAATATTGATACACAAGATTTCAACATGTGAACTAGGGGCAGTTTTAGGTGTAAGATTAAGTGATAAAAAAATGTGCCTATGAAAGTACCAGCATTCTTGACTAAGGCACGATCAGCTACTTCAAAGTTTTCTGGTTAATACATATTTCCTGATTTTTATTTCGTTCTCTCTTAAAACCACAGAGAAATAGTTATGAGTATCAACGATTTTAAGAAAATTATATTCATTTCTTTTCTGCTGATTAGGAAAAGACGCAGTTATTCCCTTTAAGAATTAAAGACCTCATGAGCAAGTGTGAAACCCCATCTCTAGTAAAAATAGAAAAGCTAGCCAGACATTGTGGTAGGCGCCTTTAAGAGTTTTAAATTTTCTTTCCTGGCCTGGTTTAAGAAGCTCATAAGCTCAGAAGTGTGGAGTCTCATTTGAGCTTTATTTTTAATTAAGAGCTGCTGCAACTTGTGTTTTGCATGTTTCTGATGTCAGTCTCCAGCAGGAGCGCTGTGTTGAGATGAACCCCAGAGGACTGAGTTGGTGAAGGCTGGGCTTTGTCATTTTTATGAGATAGGGAGCAAAGGGTACTTGTTTTTCATATTGTTAGGAGTTACGTGCTTTATCAAACCCTAGAATAAAAATATTAAAAACCTAGAATAGTGTCCAGTTTTTCAGAGGTTCTGGTATAAACAGAAAATTTAATGTGCAGGTGTCATTGTCTTCTTTTTAAAAAATGGGCTGTGTTCTCTAAGTCCCAAGGGGGGAAACTACGTACCCTTAACCACTCAGAGCCTCCTTCTTTGACTGCTTTGTAATTGAGTTAGAAGCTGAAGAAGAATTTCACTCACGAAGCTCCAGGTAGCTGAGCTCTGAAGGAGAGCAGGAGCTTTTCAAGAACCTCTGTGTCATGTAGGATGTGGGTGCTGGGAGTCCCCGCTGGGCACCACGGAGCACTCACACTCCTGCCCCTCCCAGAACGCAGTCGCCAGGTGTCATCACATAGACTGAGAACCCTCAAAGCTAATTCCACAGAAGCTGGGTAGGACTAGAATGTTATCCTCAGGTGGAGCCAGGCCAAGCGCCCCCCCCCCCCCCCTCGGCCCTTGTCACAGCCAGGAGGGCACCAGCCACTCTAGGCTGGAGGAAGTGGGTGGGAGATGCTTAGGCCAGATCTGTTCTCAGATAACCTGCCTAACAGATCTGGGGGAAAGGTCGCTCGCCACCCCTTACTCTGCCAGCAGAGTTAGTTGGGTCCCACATTATCACTAGGGATAGTGCTGCTGTAACACAGCAGAGGCAGAAAAGCCACATGGCCATGTTCCAGAAGGGACTTCACAGAGGTTAGGCTGGAAAGGGCCACCAGCTTTGCGTTTCGAACCCTTAACTTAACTTTCCCTTGAGTGGCAGCCCTGGAGTGCAGAGCTGGGCACCCCCCTGCTAGTGAGAGACACCGGCCAGTGTAAGCAGGAGGTGTCTCCTCTTTATCCCAAAGAGTCTCCCTTGCACCTCTCAGGTAAGAGATGCCGGGGCTCTCAGCACAGTGCTATAAGCGGCAATAGACCCCCAGGGCTGTGCTTCACTCGAGAGAATCAGAACATTAGGCTGTGGCCTCAGCTCCCAAAATTAATTTTAGTAAGTTATCTGGCATCTTCTACAAAGTCTGGAGAAACAGATTTGTGTTGTTCAAAAAAAAAAAACAGTCTGTAAAACCAGTGTATGGTGCCCCATGATCGCATTAATGTACACAGCTATGATTTAATTAAAAAAAAAAAAAAAAAAAACCTTGAAAATTGTGATGGCATAGTAGCAGGTAATTTGTTCAAAGGGAAATGCAAATCATGAGAACATGAACTAATGTGGCAGAAGAATGCGATTCCCTGGCCTTAGTACTGTCTTCCTCCTTTACAGGAATTTGAGAGGGAAAAACATGCACACAGCATCCTGCAGTTTCAATTTGCCGAAGTGAAAGAGGCCCTGAAGCAGAGAGAAGAAATGCTTGAGGTGGGAGCTTCTCCTGTTTTCTTTTTTGTTTTTGTTTTTGTTTTTGTTTTTGACTTTGGAGCAATTTGTTGGTTCATGACCATCTTAGGCTGCCGTAATAAAATACCATAGACTTCAAGGTTCAAACAACAGAAATTTATTTTCTCATAGCTCTGGAGATCAAGGTTGAGTTCTGGTGAGGCCTGTCCTCCTGGCCTCCAGATAGGTACCTTCTTACTGCGTCCTTGCATGGTGGAATGAGATCATACTCCTTGGTGTCGTAAAAGGACACTGATCTCGTTAGGCCAGAGCCCCACCCTTATGACCTCATTTAACCCTGATTATCTCCTGAAGATACTCTCTCCAAATACAGTCTCACTGGGCATTAAGGCTTCAACACATGACTTGGGTCTGGGTATGGCACAGGAACAATTCAATCGTAAAGTTACCAGTTCTCTTAATAGTGAGAGTTTTAAACTTTCTTTCCTGGCCTGGTTTAAGAAAAACAGAGCCTGTTATTGGTGAAGACCTTTATTCTTTGGTGGTCTTATATTTGTTTTGGGAGGTCTGGTGGACAAAATGATTTCACCACCCCACAAAGATGTCCACGTCTTAATCCCTAGAATTGTAACTATATTAACCTCATACAGTAAAGGGACTTTGCAGATTAAATTAAAGACCTTGGGAGGGGGAGGTTATCCAGATGATCTGAGTAGGCCTGATTTCATCACAAAGGTCCTTAGAAGAGGAGGACAGGTCACTGGAGGAAGTAGGATGTGTGGCAAAGGAGGCAGAGTTTGGGGTGAATAAGGAAAGGACCAGGAGCCAGATGCAGCCACTTCTCATTGGGAAAGCCTCTGGAAAGGCTTGTTCTTAGCCTGTAAGACTCATTTTGGGCTTTTGACCTCCAGAACTGTAAGACAATATATTTGTGTTGTTTTAAGCCACTGAATTAGGTATAATTTGTCACAGTGTTATTAGGAAACTAACAAGATTGGTTTTTAATTTTTTAATTCAGTGAATACTTTAAATGCGGGCCTTTAAAGTGAGAATTTCACACAAGCAGTTTTCTTCCGACACCTCTTAAAGCTGGGAGTAGGACAAGAAAACGGCCCCTGAATGCTGGCAGTGCGTTCAGGGGTGAGGTGACCATCACGGTTTTCGGGGTGTCCAGTACTGAGGCTTTTCTTCCTGTTTAACCCTTTATCTTCTTTCTATCTGCTCCTTTCCTCAGGAAATCCGACAGCTACAGCAGAAACAGGCGAGTTATATCAGGGAGATTTCTGACCTTCAAGAAACAATAGAGTGGAAAGACAAAAAGATAGGGGTAGGAGTCGAAGTCTTTGAAAACCTATTCCAACGGGCAGGCTGCTTAGCAAATAGAGCTTTTGCATAATTTTGGTTTGCAAAATCGCTTGTCTGAAGTATGCATGCAACCCTCGTGTAACACAGAAGTTTAGTAATTTAATTAACTGAAATTAATCTAATATGTGTGATTCTGTTAAGTAGTAAATACACTAACTTATCCACATTATGTGAACTCGGAATTTGATGCCGACTTATGGCCTGGAGGTTCTCATGGTGAGCGCGCACTCACCTCTTATAGATATAGGGAGCAAGGCGGTTTACCTGGGTGGGTCTGACGTGTGGAGGGTCAGACTTCTTGGAATTCCCTGCCTGATAGTGCCTAGATTTTTTATCAAAGGAGTTAGAAAGCTGCAGGGTATCAGAGGCTGTGCCCTAAGTATTCCCACCTTGAAATTTCCCCTGGGAAGGCTTCCCACAGTCCTCCCCCTCCATAAGAAGAGGCAACCCACCTAAATTTAGAATTGAAGAATAGGAAGAATGGAACCCCACAAAGTCACTGCTATGATTCATAGTGACAAATGATTTCCCCAAAATAGCAGCTCATCCGCATAGCCTATAAAGACCCAGAGATGTTTGCGCAGCTGTCAGCGCCTACTCAGGCACGTGGTGCCTGGTGTTTCTGCTGTGCAGGGATTGTGTGCATGTACGTGCTTTAGGACTGCTGCATGTTTATCCGTGACAACAGATGCCAAGAACAATGCATAAAAACAATTAAATTGCTGAGACAGTTGTCATGAGGGGTTCTTAGGCATTCCTTCCTGTTATTTACTGATCCCTCCATTAAATGGGTCCGTCCACCGCTTGGCTAACCCTCTAGTGCAGTGCTGCGAACCCGCAGACAGATGGAAAGTGATGCAGACAAGGTGACCTGGACCTGGTGCCATGTCTGTGTGACGCACAGCACTGATGTCTTCGGGAAGCATGAACCGGAGTATTTCTTGGACTGCGTGCACTACATGAAAAGCTTAGAGCTCGCATTGCGTTTGTTGTGCGTTTGAGCAGAGTCTCTTGATGTCTAAGTCTGTTAGTGTTTTAGGGAGTGAATATTCCTTGTTCCTGCCTCTCACGTCACCTTCTCATCTGCACGAATTCTTTCTCTCTGCTCTGCTGCACACTCAGGCATTAGAGAGGCAGAAAGAGTTCTTTGATTCCATAAGGAGCGAACGAGACGATCTTAGAGAAGAAGTAGTCATGCTGAAAGAGGAATTCAAGGTATGAAGCTAATGTCCAGTTTAAAACAAAATCCAGGTGGCCACAGCAAATTCTGGGATTCTGTGAATATGGGTGTGTGCTGTCAGTAACTAATTTTATGTCATTGATTTTGCTTCTGTTATTAAACTCAAATCTTAGATAAACTGACGCTGATGAGACAGGTGAAACAAATGTAAATTCAGTGGCCGTGCCCACGGCCTGGAGATGCTCACTGGGATAGCTGATTAGCTGATCTTGAACACAGCTCTGATTTCTAAGAGTTTTTTTACTTATTACCTCAACTTTTTCTCATACTCATTAATATATTCTCTCTATTATTAACAGAAAGGCTCAAGTGTAAGGACCTCTCCAGCTGAACAGGGTCTTTGGTGGTTGGTGTGGGCAAGGCCCATGCTAATTAGGCCCAGAGACCCACTGAGTTTTAGGAGGAGGAAAGTTCCATGTCCTGTGTAGAGCGCGTCAAGGGGTCTTCTCTGCTGGCTTGACTCTGAGTAAACCAGGGGCGCACTCTGGGTGGGCTCTCAGAACACCATAAGAGCTGTTGTTGAGAGAGAAGGCTGAATAGTTCTGGAATAATCATGGAAGCATATCAGTATGTGTTGGCTGTCTTCTGGGGTCAGAGCCAGCTCAATAAACCAGCAGGGTGCAGGTCTAGAGCTCCAGAATGCCGCTCATGAGAAGCCCATGAGTACTAGGGTTGGGACTCCTTGAGCAAGAGGGAAAGAGCCGTGGGCAGCAGGAGGCAGCTGGTGAAGGATCCACAGAGCTGTGGCATGCAGCTGTTTTTAAAGTGCTTCATTATACAATGAGCATAATCTGCATTTCTTCTGACTATACCAAACATCCTAGCCACCTCCTAATTTCCTCTTCAACATAAGTTTCATCATTCCTTTCAGAACACATACATCTTATTTTAATCTCACTCTCTTTTTAAAGAATGCAAACCAGGGTTTTCTCAGTAAAGGTCACTTTATAGCGATTCATTAATGTTCCACTTTGTGGCAGCCCACAGGCCATCACCTCTGGCTAAAAACGATTTGGCACTTCTATCTCTGCAGAGTCATCCTTTACTTTGGGAAAAATAGTTCCCTTTGTTATTGTGAGTAATAAAACAAGAATTTGACCTGATCCCACTGAGTATTACGGTGAGCCTATTTTTGTCCCCAGAAACATGGAATCATCCTAAATTCAGAAATAGCTACCAATGGAGAGACCTCAGACACTCTAAATAACGTTGACTATCCCGGTCCTACCAAGACAACAAAAGAGGAGTTAAAAGCCCTCACGTCGGCAGGGGAGGGGACACTAGGTAAGTATTTGTTTTCCTTGGGATCCTTTCATCTTTCACACCAGCACTGATTCACCTTCCATGCATTATCGGAGTTGAAGTAATCACCACTGATCGATTAACAGTCACACAGCATGCCATCTGTCTCCTCGCTCCATAGCGGTGTCCTGGCCCCGAGGCGTGGTCACCCGGTGCTGTCTGGCGTGCGTCTCTGTGCAGTGCTCACCGCCCCTGGCTCCAGTTTCTTTTGCTTCCCAAAGCTACCAAGTGAGACAGTGAATGCACAGAAAACAGTCTCAAAATTAAGTGATGATATTGAGTACTATTTAGTTGTCTTCAGATATGGACCAGGTGTGGCTTTTAACTTACTCTGTTACAGAATTATCAAAAGATGAGATCAGTAAAGGCTGTAAAGTAAGTTGTTGACCACATTCAGTTGTGAGGGTACGAGGTGGCAGGGATAGCAGGTGTGCTGGTGACACAGCACATCTTGCTTGTTTTCCTCAAGCCAGCCCTGCAGGTGGACAGGTGGCCGTGGGCAGTGGGAGTGGCCGTGCTCTTCCCAGCAGGAGTCTGAACGTCCGCTTTTGTCTGAGGTGGCCCTCATTTATATCCCTCAAGGGATATAAACTTGGGGAATCCAACAGACTGTAGGAATATTTTATACAATTTTCAATGATCTGCAAAACCTCACTGATTAATATTTGTCATAATATTTGGCCTTGGGGAAACCTTCAGAGTCTTGCACACAGTGGCAAGTGGAGGCTGCACACAAGGCCCCGTCTGTCACCCAGTACCAGTTGTGTTCTAGCTTTTTATAGTGAGGCTGAAATGAGGTTGAGGTCTATACTTTTCATTTTGATTTAGAAGCCTTCATCTTACTGCTTTTTACTATGGAGATGTGGAAACCCGTAGCTTCCCAGGACGGGCTTCCCAGGGAGGTAACTCATTTTTTTATCTTTGTGGCTGTTAAGGAAACATGACTCTTGTAAATTGGGTAAAAGTTATTGAAAAGGTAAATTAATTTCTGTCATATCTTTATATTAGCTACCAACAGCTAGGAATTTGATCACGTTGCTCTTATTCAAATATACATTTCAAAATCTTTCATAGCCATTGTGAAATGCTTAAAGAACCAGAAATATCAATTTTGTAAGTGGTTTCCAAATGTTTTACAATCATATATTCTATTAGTGAAGAATTGTGGGAACTTCTGTGTATACATATTTACTTATTTATTTTTAATATATATACTATTTCATTGGTATAAAATGTACATTAAATCACACATGCATTGAAATTGTTAAAGAGGGAAGTAAAACTAACTTTCCATACAAGTCCTAATATTCCTCCCACTTGCCCTGAGGTAAGTGCACCCACCATGGAAACCACTGGTTATAAAATTATCTGGCCTTGACTGTCAGTAACATAGTTCCATATCTAATAGGCTAGGATTTTGTTTCAAGAATCCAAAATATAGGTTCATTCCAAAGCAGTAATGTGTTCTTTAGCTGATAAATAGTTTACTATTTAAGCAAGTGGTCACTTGATCTTAAGCACTTGCCTCCTGCCAGAACTCTGTGCAGTCCCTAGGAAGGTTGGAAGGGCAGACACAGTGTTTTCTCAGGAAGACAGGGGTTGGGTGTTAGAAATTATATTTCTGTTCACTGTTTGAGCCATTTTAAAAGTGTCTCTCTTGAGATTGACCTTGAAGCTGTGTTTTAAAAAATGAACAGAATGTTCTTTTAAAAAAATATTTGAAATCTGCTTTCAGAGCTGCGAGATAGGCAGGGCAGTTGATAGCTGAGAAATCTGGGCTGCAAGGTTGTGCATTTAGAGATGAGGATGGGGAACCTTCCGTCTGTTCCTAAACTCATCATTGTGGATTGTTTGGCCGCCCAGAGCTCTTTTTATTTGTTAAAACTTAACTTCACCTTTAAAAAAATCCACTCACATGAGATGGCACCAGCAGCGGCTCCTGCCGTCAAGATGGTCGCAGTGACCTTTACTGATCAAAAAGGTACTGATGCAATCACTGCTGTACCGCGCAGCACTGGCCAAGGCTTCTGTCTCACGCGATTCTTGATGCCGCCCTCTCTTCAGGAATAGGGTTGGGTGGGATTTAGAACATGTGTTTACATTTTAATATATACTAAGTGGTTACCACATCATGGGGTCCCTTCAATTTTCTTAATGATCTTTTAGGAAGAGCCCATGAAGTGGAGGTGAAAAATGACATTGTGGACAATGTGGGGAAAAGAACAATCTTGCAGAATTCTGAGAAAGAACAGCACAAAGAGGACACAATAAAGGATTGTGTGGACACAGTGGCGTCACACCCTGGTGATAGTGCTGAGAACCAGAAAGTCTCGGAGGAAGACAAAGCCCCATCCCTAGGACAGTTAGCAGGTGCTAAAGATGAGGAGCAGGTTCAAAGCCAAATTCTAGAGAACATGTCTTGCCTTGAAAATACAGAGCAGGTTCAATCTAATGAGGTCATTAGTGTGGCAGGTGATAGGCCTGGAGCTTCCCTTAGCAGCTGTTTGAGTGAGTTAGATAGTGAAGCCCCAGGCTCTGGGAGTGGGCAGGACAATTGCCATGCCTTGGATATCAACAGCCAAAGTAAAGAATCTGTAGAAAAGCAGGAAAAAGAAAAGCAAGAGGATTTTAGAATCACTTTGGAAGAGGTTAGCTCAAAACCATGTCAGGAATCTGTTCCTTTGCAAATACCTGATGTTAAAAGGGTGGGCAGCATAGACACTGGCGGGCAAAGCAGGAGCCACACTGAGAATGTGGAAGAGGGAGGGGAAAGTCATATTGGGGAGCAGGTGGGCACAGTGGCCTCACATCCCCCCGGATACAGTGATGACGCAGTGTGTCAAGATGAAGAGTGTGCAGTAGCTGCCCCTCCAAAGTTGGGTCCAAGCATAGGAGACAGTTTGGAGACAGAAGTCACCAACCAGAAAGTAGCTGAGCCCAGAGGTTCCCCAGTTCAGAGTACAGAAGTAGATAGTGAGAACCATGAAGAAGCAGGGTTAGGGGACGAGAAACCAGCTGAGACACACGTCCAAACCATTCCTGGTTCTCCAGCAGCCAAGAGTGATCATCAAGAAGCAGCAGGTCCAAGTGTGGTAGATACTGAAAGTGAACCCCTAGAGACGAAAGAGCCCAGTGAAGAGAAGGGTGACCAGCAAGGAGAGGCACTGGAGTCATCACAGAAGAAGGCGAAGAAGAAAAACAAGAAGAAAAAACCACCAGCACCTGTAGAAACCCTTAAAGATGTGAAGAAAGAGTTAACGTATCAGGACACAGATTTAAGTGAAGTTAAGGAAGAAGAGCAGGTAAAACTGACTACCAAAACGTCAGTGGTGGGAGCTCGAGATGAGGTGGCTAAAAATCCCAAACAGAAAGTTGTAGCAGAAAGTGGTGAAAACGTTGATTGTCCAGAAGACCCTGATTTGGATGGAAACCGTAACCAAGAGGTTGGAAAAACAGAAGCAGAGAAAGTAAGAGCTGATGGAGACACATTGAATTTTGAAGATGATACAATTCGATTGTCAGGCACTAGTGTGAATGATAAAGAATTAGAGGAAGATGTTATAAAGAATGATGCTAAAAAAGATGGTGCCCCTCAGAGCAGCCCTCCAGAGCCGGAGGAGGAAGCAGTAAACGGCAGCACCCTGCGGGGAAGTCCCCCCAGGGAAGTTAGCGATGGCCTTCAAACAGAGAGTGCTGAGGGGCACGTCATGCCAGAACATCCAAGTCAGACAGTCAAGAAAGCTTTAGATAGCGTTAGTCTAGAAAGCGAGGACCTCTCAGCACCAGCAGGAGGGTCGGGGGACTTGGATTCAGAAGGCAGAGGAGATACAGAAAGAGAAAGTGAGAAGGGCAAAAGCAAAGAAGATTGCACCTTGTCCTAACGGGGGGCCACAGGCCGCAGGAGGAGGTGTGACACAGACAGGAGCTTTACAGGGGCCGAGGACTTTGCACAGTAAGTCTGATCACAAGACACTCTTTTGTTACCACTGCCGATGTGAGTAAAATGTTCCAAGTTGATTTAGATGCACTGCATGACAATCATCAGGTCACCTGCCTGTACCACTGTAAGGTACGGACTGTTACTCGTAGATTTACATTTAATCATTGAAGTTGCTGCCCAGATTAGAAAGTAAGACATACTTGTTATTAGTGTTAAGTTCCAATGAGAACATTCCGGTAGTATCAAACAATAATGTATACTGTTGATATTCTAGCTTAAAATAAAATAAAAATATTTAGCATTTGCCTTAGGTCTATATGAATGTGGATATTCCTGACCAAACATATCAGCTTCTAGTCAAAATGACCAAATAGCATTCTTAGGTTTCTGCATCATGAGTATAATTGGTACTTAACGCCTCCTTCATATACATTCTTCACCAGTGCTTCCATATTTCATGTTAGGACATGAGTATGTTGTAACCTCTCTGGTATTTAAAGGAGATAAACACCCAAATAGCAAATAGGTCACAGAGTGATGAGATTGGCACCTTAGGACAGTGATCAATCATTTTAGGGTTAGCAAATACCAATGCTTTTGGACCTCATTGTTAATGACCCCTGAAATTGCTTTGTAGGAGATTCTGACTTCATGCTGATGGCGTGTACCAAATTCATTGTATACAAAGATATTTTATGGAAGTGACGTTTGTTGAAATTGCATTTCCTATTGCAATATTTGAGCAGGGCAGTCACTCACAGAAATGTTTTAGGACCTTCACTTCACTTCTCTTTCTGCTTGAATGTCTAATCATTATATAAAAGAGCAATAGGAAAGGTTACTTGCAGTGCAAACTGCTAATTAGACTGTAAGAAGATATTTTGAAAGAGTTGAATCACTGTGGGTATTGTGGTATAAATATTTTCATTTGTTGTTTCTCATCTGTATTATTATTGGAAAACTCTTGTTTTGATCTGTCTGAACAAAAGATATATTTTTTTATATAAATAAGCATTTAAAAAATAATTGTAAAGGTAGATTAAAGATTATGAAATATAAAATTACAACAGAACATAATTATGAGTGTTGTTGACACTTTATGAGATTACGTGGATTCCTATTACTGTTACAAGATGCAACTGAGTGCAAAAAAACCAAAACCTCAATACAAGTTGAGGCAAACTTAAGTGTTACCGTGTCATGGAAATAAAGGCATTTTATAATTGTACAAGCCTGTGGTTCTACTCTGTGGGCTACTGGAATTCTGCGTCTGTCAGAATACTGTGTTACATGATAACTATCTTTACGGTTATCTGCTTCTGGGTTGCTGATCCTCCCTGGGGTTCTGTGAAAGACCCAGACGTCCCGCCCTTTGTCGTCCCGCCCTTTGTCGTAATGAACGACCTTCTCTCTTGGCCTCGGGCTGGTTCTAGCGTGAGGACATCAGCCCTTATGGTGTCTCCTGTGACTTGCGGTTCTGCTGAGGAACCCCAGTTGAGAAAGGGCTCCATTCCCTTGCTCTGCTTAAATGTAGAAAGTTTGAAGAGTATGATAAAAATACCAAAAATGGGACTGCTTAAGTTTCCCTGAAGTCGAGGAGAATGGAGCTGAGGAAGCTGAGACTGGTAGGGAATGATTCAGGGCTCTACGGGACGTGGAAGGGTTTTGGGTTCTGTCCTGCACTTCACAGCTGGATTCTCACTGGAAGGCAGATAGCTACTCATGTCTACTCATTCCTGCCTCTTAGGAAGGAATTCAACAACCAGAGTCACCAAACCATTTCAAGTTCTTTCCTTTCTTTCCCATTTTATTCCACGGCCCCTTACAGGACACCGGGCTCACTTTCACACCCTCCACTCAGCCACCCAAGGTCTCAGTTATTCTCAACTCATTGCTCTACTCAGGCAGGGCACAGTTTTGATCACTTTGTATGTGGCAGGTGGTGTGGTGTGAACACACGGGAAGGTCTCCACTGGGGAGTGGACAGCTGCGAATCAGGACGTGAGCAAAGAAAGAAAAAAGGATTTCTGAACAGCCAAAGCATTTCTTGATAGTTTCAGAGACTTCCTTGTGAACATCAGTTATTCTGCTCTGAGGGCATAAGGATGTTACATCCTGGAGCTATAATCGATACAGTACAGGGCCTTAAATTATCGTGAAATGAGTCACCTAAATGCAGTCAGTTTAAGGAGTAAGGTGTACGGCAATTTAGAAAGGTTTCAAGGTCAAAAGATTCAATCTTAGAAAAGAATTGAAAGGGTTACTGCCAGCCATATCCCCAGGAAAACCTAGACACTGACGTTTCACTATAACAGAACAGAGAAACGCTTGGATATTGTTCATGCCCAAAGCAGGACATAGGTACTGTGTGTACATGTAAAGCTTATTTCAAAAGTATAAGTAGTTATAATTATGGTTGTATGTAGAAAATAGGGAAAGACATATTTTTTTTCAACTGTTTAAGTTGAAAGTTTTATTTTTATACACCAACTATAGCAATTAGAAAATGTATAAAGAATTTTAAAAACAGTATTGAAATACTTCTTGGAGACCTGAAAAGGTGGAAAATTATACTGTAGGTCGGAAGGAAGATTTATAACAAGTATGCTATTTCTCCACAAATTAATTTATAATTTCATATGAGTCTAATCAAGATCCAAATAAGACTTTTCATGAACTGTGCTAATTCTAAAATTCACATGTAAGAGAAATAATGCAAGAATAGCCAGTATGCTTTTGAAAAAGAAAAACAAGGAAGAGAAATTTACCTTAAAATATAGGAAAGATAGCCTCTTTGCACCCTCCCCCTGGCAACAGAGGCCTGTTCATTGTCTACAGTGATACATCCTGCTTTATAAGGGAAAGACAGATTTTTGAATTATAGGTTGTTACCATACACAGAGGTCAGAAAGCAATAAAATTTTAAAGAGTTTTTAAGAATGAGATGTAGGGCGTTGACTGCTTACTATAATCCTTAGTATTTGCAGTTAACCGAAGACCCAATGCCCTGAACATTTCGCTTACCAGTGGGACCCTGGAATGCTAATTCTGGGGGTTAGTGTTTTCTGCCAATAGATTCCTTTCCTGGAAGGCCTCACTGCACAGTGGGCCGCGACAGCCGCAGAGCCAAGGGAACGTGACCGTGGGACATGTTCCAAATATCTGGCCCCTCAAGGAAAGAGTGTGTGTGTGTGTGTGCACGCGTGTGATGATCAGAACATGTCCTTGTTCAGTGTGATAATCACGTGCACAGAGAACTTTGTCAGGAGGAACATCTTTCCACTCTTTTTACTGCCACTTCTTACATATATTTTTTGAGACAGGAATGCCTAGTGGATGATATAAGGACATATATCCTTATTCCCGACTATGCAGACCCCTTGGGCCCTGCAAACAGGAGAAACAAGAAGCAGCTGCAGCCCCAGCCCAGCTCTGCCTTTTGCAGGAGGGAGCTGCTCCTTGCTGGGAGGACAGCCAGGAAGATGAAACCGACTGCGGCAATGAGGTCACTCCAAGTGGCAGCCAGGCAACATGTTTCTCAAGAGGCCTTGGTCTCCCTCAGTCCTCTTTGAATCTCCTTTGTCATCTTTATAAATACAGAGGGGAGATGATTCTTCTGGGCAGTGGGAAGAGGAATAATCCACAGAATTAAAAATATGCTCTTGGAAACATATCATCATGAGTCATCTACTGAACCTTACTCACTGTGCGTTTTGCTGTCTGAAAATGGGTGAGAGCCCACCTGTCAGAGCTTGGCGAAGATCAGGTAAAGCGCTGTACAGATGTGCTTCCTGGCGGCCGCTGTTGCTGTGGGCTGCCCCTGGACAGACCGGCTAAGACACACGGGCCAAAAGAACGGCCCAGGAACACAGGCGCTCACAGACTCCCAAAACTAGGATTTGGCTACCCCAGTAATTTTCTAAAAGGTCTTACCTCTGTCTCCCATTTCATGGGTCTCTAAAATGCATACCAGAAAGTTCGTTGCGATTTAATGCATAAAAACTAGATTTTTAAAAATATAAACCTTTCACAATTATTAAAAATAACCTTCAATAGCCGACCAGTTTTAACTTCCCAATATAAAAGAACACCCTAAATTGGGGACAAAGGGACTTCATCTTTTCGATGACTTGTTTTCATCTTTTTAAACTGGGTGCTGCCGCCAGGTGATGAGACCCACAGCTCGCTGAGTAAGGAGGGCAGGAAGAGGTTGGCAGGACGCTTCAGACTCACGGCCTGTGCGGTGTTCTACTTGTTGGTTTCTAAAGCTGCGAAAAGCAGGAGTCCTTTTTTCTTTATACCAAATGATTTTGCTATTTATTTACTTTGCTATTAATTTTTTAAATTTTCTTAAAACTACTTAGTTTTCATTTTTTTCTCCAATTCTGCTTTAAAATTCCTCTTTAAAACTCTTTAAAAGAGTTTTATCTCTTTTATATTCTCACTATAACACTAACTAAAGGTTGGATTATTCTTTTTGCTAGCATTCATTACATTTTAACATTTATTTTCTACTAATCTACAATATTTGAAGTCTTCCAATAGAAAAATGTTTTAAAAATTGTACAATAAATATATGAGCTTCAAGATCATATTTTAGTGTATTTGGTGTTTTTTATGATGCCTATAGTTTTCGTATGTGGGAGTATAAAATAAAAAGTGATGCTGGATAAAAGAATCAGGTTTATAACTATAAAAAGTTTTTGTTTCAGTGTGGGTAAGTGCATGGAATGAAGAGAATAAAAGTTGGATCTATCAGGTGTAGAATACATATGTCTTAATGCTGTAATTGGGTAAATGAGGTGAAAGCTATGTCAATTAGTAGGATGTAAGCATTACAATTTGTATAATAATCAACACACTGAATCCCATAATGGCATAAATGTATTTATGATCTACGTACAAATGACTTAATTAAAAAAATAAAGAATAAAACAACTATCAGAAGCAATCTGTATGTAAATGAAAATGGAACTCTTACCATACATTTAATTTATTATGTTTAATATTTTCTGGTGTCTTATTTTGATGCTGTGCCTCTCAAAATAGTAACTTAGGGTCTTTGGAAAAATGACGAAAGATATAACTTGGATTAGAATGTGGCCAGATGATGTTTTAAATGAAAACAAAGATACATTTTATATGAATTATTTTCTTTTTAATGACTAATCAAGGTTAGTATTTTACTCTGAAGAATTTGGAGCTACACATTCTGATAACAGTGTCCTCTTGGGAATAAGAGCCTTGGGCCAGAAGTCAGGGTAGGCTCAGAAATAAGACTGTAGATCTGGAAAAACGGTGGTGTGCAGTGGTTAGGGGTGCAGCCCTGAGGCCAGCCTGTGAGGCCTCAGCAAAGTCCATCAATCATTCCGGACCTCTGATCATCACCTATAGAAGAAGGGTGCAGGGACAGCCCACCCAGTGGGCTTTCTGGGCTGGAGTGAGCTAAATGAGCAGCCAGGACAGCACCCGTGTCGCAGAGGAAGTGGCAGTATATATCATCATCACTGTTTCATGCTATTATTCTGATTTTGCCTGTAAACTGATGTGGGATTTTGAATCCTATGAATCTTAAGATTATAGTACTTGATACCTCTTCATAGGGAAGTGTGAGAAATTGAGACAATATATACGCATCTCTCTTTATCTGTGGTGGGAAGAATTACAGACATCTAACCAATCGGTGAATTTTTCCCAAAAAAAATAACTGCTCTTGGCAACTAGGTTAGCAGATGTGTTGTTAGTGGACTCAGGGGTTGTAAATGTGTTGTCACATCTCTGATGTTGATGACTCTGAGAGAAAGGAGAAAAATAAGTGTGTCTGAGATGCAAACTCAGAAAGATGAGGCTAATTCAAATACTGGTGCTATTGAATTGTGACTATCAGTGTGACTGTACATTGCTAATGATGTTAAACCATGAAGCCTGTGAGATCTTGTGTTGCAGTGTGGCTTGGCCCTAGAGTTCTTGCATGCTAACCTAAGGTAGAAGATTAGCCTGTTTGCATGCGGCCGGATGCTGCGCCTGCCGTGAAGCATGTTCCGGGAGGTTGCCCCGACCCCTGTGGCTGAATTCTCCCCCAGTCCTGTCTGTGGCCTCATTCACCGTGGTACGTGTGTATAACTCCATCATTCATTTCACTAACCTGAATGACCATTCTTCAGTTTAGCTATGTGCTGAAATGTGCAGTGTGCAGATTCACCTAAACCGCTATCTTTCTGATTTCTTTAGATATTAGGTTGAAAAAGCTTGTCGATGAGCGAGAGTGCTTATTGGAACAGGTAACAATCCTTTTATCACTTTATGGGTTCTGAACAGGGCACCTGAAACCACCTTCCTGTTCTTATTTTTTGCTTACTCAGAAAATCCCTAAAGGTATCATAACCGAAAATAATTACCAAAGCCAACTGGTTTTCTTAATATTTTTTATCCAAATAGGACATCATAAATCATATGAAGTTGAGTAAGGATGTCTCAAAGACTCAAAGCCAAATTTGGTGTGTTTTACTGAATTGCTGCTTAAAATAAATACTAGTATAAAGGTCTAGATTACTCGTCGAGGGGCAAGGGAGTTACTAAGTCCTTCCAAACACCATTTCTTACTTCTCCTGGTCTATAAGTCAGTTTTGTTCTCACTCAGTGCTTCCTTTCTGGCAGGTATTTCTTTTTCTTTCTTTCTTTTCTTTTTTTTTTTTTTTGCAGTTTTTGGCTGGGTGTGTGTTTGAACCCGCCACCTCCAGTATATAGGGCCAGCGCCCTACTCCTTTGAGCCACAGGCGCCGCCCCTGGCAGGTGTTTCTTTCTATAGGTGATCAAAGTTCTTTGAACTGTGGTTCCTCTTCATTGGTCTCTCCTACCTCAAGACATACTAAGCAGTTGTCCTATTTGATCTTTTTCGTATGCAGGATATTTATTGAATTATTCCACAAAAATTTCTCAAGAAGCTTAGTTCTCCTAATTCTCATAAGCCTAAAGAGATGTATTTGCCTGACTTTTTACAACTTCGCTGCAGACTCTGTCGGTTTGGATAAAGTACTGAGTATAGTGGGAGTAATCTCTTGAGACTCCTGTGATCTGTTCAAAACACACATCCACTGGAATTTGTACTTCCGTCCTTAAAGTAGCAGGCACTGACAGGTGTGTACTTAATTAGGGATCTCCTTCCCCCCCTACACACCAAGCATAGCAGAAAGACTGTGTTTCTCTCCTAGAGGGACGAAAGCTGTGTAGAATACCAACTTTACGCCTCTGAGCAAAGCTCAGCTCAACCTGGCTCTGAGAGAAGGAACACAGAGATTCTTGTTGGGGATTTTAATTAAGATACACCCAAGCCCAGAAGGCTCCAAGGAACCCTTTCTGGTTTCTTAATGAATAAAGAAAGTTTAATAGCTCACTAACTTGCTAACTCTTAAACATTTGAAGTATTTTATGTACAATCTCCTTCTGAGTCTGGAGAAATTCCAACTTTGGAAATAACTTTTCATCCAGAGACACAAAATAATTCATGGGTGATATTGTAAAAATTGTTTAATTTTCATTGCTTGTGCATTAAATTGTGGTACCTTCTGGGAAGAGCACTAACTGGCAGATTTTTTATTTGGTTGTTTTAGTTTCTTTATAAAAGGGGAGAGATTCCCTGCCCGGCTGGTGGGCTGTAGGGTGGATTATAACCTTCACCACATTTATCTCAGGGGTAATCACACTATCTCTGTCTCTTTGACACCCCGGGGCAGTGGCCATTTGCACTTCTGGGTGTCAGTTTTTGCTTCCCTGCTGCTTTCTGACAGGCTCTAAGTTCAGCTTTTCAGTCTCATTTAGAATAGAGAAATTAACATCTTTTACTGGTGGGTGTTTTCAGATTAAGAAACTCAAAAGGCAGCTGGAGGAGAGACAGAAGAATGGCAAGCCAGACAGTCTTCGAGCTGAAGACGCTGTCTTGGAAAATGGGACAGACGTGCACGTAATGGATCTACAAAGTAACTGTCGACCCCTGTGTGGAAGTAAACTCGAACACTTGTGCTGAGCACGTCACACTTGTGCCGGAGAAAAACTGGCATGAAGCTGTCATGGCAAAGCGTGCCCAGTATTCACCTGTGTCCCCAAAAAGCCCATACATACAAAAGCACAAAGATGTTTCTCTATGGGATAGAACAAGGATGGATAGGTGGGCAGAACAAAATGTTTCTCTCAGAGCCTATGAGTTAGAGCAGGTGCCAAAAAAATATGCACCAAGATGTCACCATGTGAAGCTCTGATGGAAAAAAACACATTTATTTTACTGGATGCAGCAGGTTTTAGATCTGCTGATTGCATGAAAAAATTGAAAGATATTTTTTATGCCAGTGAAGTAGAGATGGACTTAAGGAAGATAAAATTACACAAAGTCTCTCTCTTCCCTTCCCCCCACCCCTAACATTTCTTTATGCACAGGAGCATAAAGGTACTTTCCCAGCCTGAGTTCACGGGAAGAGAGCGCCTTTCCTCTTCCCAGCTCTGGCAAGCCTGGTGGCCTCAGCCAGATCTAACAGATTTGCCAAATGACTATTATAAAGTAAGGGCTTGGTTCCCAGTAACGATTGTTTTAACATTTTGAAAGCCCAAGAGCTTAACGAATTTTCCTTCTCTTTCAACCTTTAGGGGATGCCAACAGACAGATCAGCGACCTGAAATTTAAACTTGCAAAATCTGAGCAAGAGATAACTGCATTAGAACAAAATGTATGTGCAAACTTGTTAAACAGCACCTCCTAGAAATCGCCCTGAAGGGCTGAGGACAAAAATAAGCAGAGACTTTTAGAACCAAAAAAAGGTCCTGAAAGGAATATGTTAAGACAAGTCTCTCAAAGTATTTCTCAGAGGGAGAACAAGTGGGAAGGAAGGAGAATTAGGATTCAGGTTGTTATAACAGACATTAATCCTTTATGCACAACAGTTGTAGAACATAGCTAATGTGGCTGTGGGAGGGTTAAATTTTGTCATTTAAAAATAATTTAGTAATTAAAAAGCACTTCATGCTGGATACCTCCCTTCCCTGGGTTTCTCTCCCCGCCAGGCCAGTTCTCCCCGGGATGTAGACGTGGGGCTCTCCGGCCCCCAGCACGCTAGGCCCTGGGGCAGTGTGTTCTATCCAGAGGGAGAGGAGAAGACAGCTGCTCTTTCACGCTAAGTTGTGGGTATATGTGGATGGATGGAACTTCTTGGAATTTTTATAGAAACAAACAGGAGACTGGTGTACACAGGGGATGATGAGTTTGACAAAGCACCCTAGGTGACACAGGACTGGTGTGTGCATCAGGCCTCTGCTGCTCTCAGAACCTTGACTGGGGCAGGCCCTGCCAGGCTCCTCCTGTCAATTCTCACCTGCCCTTTTCTGCTTCCCACCCACATTCCCTGGAGGGATCAGACAGAGCTGAGGCCCTGGTGGAGTCGCTGCTCACCAGCATGGTTCATTCTATTTCCAGAAGAGCAATCCGCAAGGGGAGAGGCAGAGCCAGGCGGCTGGGCATCAGCACCATGGGGGCCACCCTGTGGATGGGGGTCAAGGAAACAAGTCCCTATCAGCGGTGGGGGGGGGAGGGGGGGAAAAGTTCGCTCAGAAATACAAGCAAGTAACTCGTACAGTAGCCTCAAATGTCAAATCACATCCTAATTCTTTGCAGGGTGTTCTCCTGTGTCTTAAGCCCACTCTTTGATCTCAGATGGAATAAAGCAACTTAAGGAAAACGGGCCTACTCATTTATACCTGTGGTTTTTCCCTCTCATTTAGGTAATAAGGTTAGAGAGTCAAGTAGCACGTTATAAATCGGCTGCTGAAAATGCAGAAAAAATAGAAGATGAACTTAAAGCTGAAAAGCGGAAACTCCAAAGAGAGGTAAATTTTTTAGGCCATTTATAGGGAAAGAACGGGTGATAAATGTCACTGTAGTTAGGACAGTAGAGGGAGGATTTACTGCAGTTAAATCCGCCATGGGGCTCTTCACCGTCAGATCATGCAAACCACCTAAAGTGCCAGCATCCTAGTAAAGGTTCAGCCAGGTAGATGAGGGCCAAATCACTGTTGGCATCAAATGGCTTCCAACAGTCTTGAGAATTTCCCGTAGGACTCACCCAGAAACACCAAGTTACTGAGATAAAGGAGTAGCCAGGCCTCTTATATTCAGTGTATGTTGTCTCGTTTGGGACAGGTCTATGTAGGGAACTGGGAGAGGTGGACCCACCGTGGCACAGCGCCAGGTGGTAGGGCAGGGGTGAGGCCAGGAACTGGGAGAGGTGGACCCACCGTGGCACAGCACCAGGTGGTAGGGCAGGGGTGAGGCCAGGAACTGGGAGAGGTGGACCCACCGTGGCGCAGCACCAGGTGGTGGGGCAAGGGTGAGGCCAGGAATTGGGAGAGGTGAACCCACCGTGGCACAGCACCAGGTGGCAGGGCAGGAGTGAGGCCAGGAACTGGGAGAGGTGGACCCACCATGGCGCAGCTCCAGGGGTGAGGTCAGGAACTGGGAGAGGTGGACCCACTGTGGCGCAGCGCCAGGTGGTGTGCAGGGGTGAGGCCAGGACTGTCAGAGCTCACCACAGGAAAAGTGCCCCCTGAGAAGCTGAGCTGCTCTAAAGTCACCTGCTGGTCACACTCGTTAATTTCTGTGCTTCCAATCTCTAAAAAAAAAAAAAATTACATAGATTTTACCTACTAAGGACACTTGACAAAGTTGTTTGTTCAACAGATACTTATAGCATCTACCGGATTCTGGGAACAAAGCCTCTGCCTTCTTAGAACCTTCCCTCTGGGGGACAGAGGGGCCCATGCCCAGGAAGGGGCCAGGGCACAGTAGTGGCTCAGGCTGGCGCAGTTTTAAGGAGGTGGCCAAGGATGACTTCCCTTCTAGTCATGTATGAAGACAGACCTGAAGCTGGTAGGGGGCATGTGACATGAGACTGGGAGAAAGTCCTTCCACGTGGAGGGGCCAGTGAGTGCAGAGATGACTTGTGTTTCAGTAATGTGCAGAGACCCTACAGGAGGTGATGGCGCTCTTCCAGGCAAGAAGTGGTGGCCATTCTCACATGGGCAAGCGCCATGGAGAAGGCCCCGGGATGCTTTCTCTCCTCTCTAAAAATCTTTCTTCACCCACATTCCCCACCCCATGCCACTCTCAGTCCATATCCTCTTAAAAGCAAAGAGGTAACCCCTGAAAAAGCCACCTGTACTCAGAGAACTTAGGTCCTCTCCCTTCCCTGAGGCCCACACCCCTGGCCCGTTCTAGCCTCTGCCTCACACCCCTGCCTCTAATGCCCAGGGGTCCATCTCGCCGCAGGATTGGACCCAGCTGACCTAACGTATCCCCCCTCAGACTTGGGGGTTGTCCTTGCACACCTCTGCCGCATCCCACACGCTTTGATGTGGGCCATTTTAGTTACCATGTTCTAAGTAGTTCCAGATTTCCATTATGATTTGTACTTGAACCCGTGAGTTATTTAGAAATCGGCTTTTTAAAAAACGTGAGTTTTCATTTGACTTAATTTAGCTACGGTCAGAAAACATGGTCTTTACCATACCTGACCTTAGGATTTTGTCCGTAACTTGCTTAATACTTGCCTGATACATGACTGATTATTGTACATGTCTCAAACATGCTCAGAAAGCTTGTGTAGTCTCTGATTTGTGGCTACAAAGTTCTGTGTTCCTCTGCTGATCAGACCTGTCAAGTGGGTATTCCTTTTGTCTGCTGCAACTCGCAGTAGCCGGTAGAGATCCGAACAACTTCCCTAGTAGATAGATGGTGGTAGATTCATCTCATTCTCCCTGTTTCTCGGTCAGGTTTTGCTTCATGTGTTTTGAGGCTGTTTGTTTAAAATTCTTAACGTCTCCTTGCTGAGGAGCACCTTCCATCGTCCTGCAGGGACCTGTTTCTCGGTCCCTGTGTTCATGTGTCAGTTACTAATGTGGCAGTTACCCATTTCTTTGGGTTAGCATTTGTCCACTTTTGATTTTCCCGTCCCTTTGCCTTTGGTCTTTTCTGTGTGCGTAGGCATTAGGTTGTCTCTTTTGAGAGGCGTTCAGCCAGGTGGTAGTTGTTTTTCTTGAATCTGAAATCTGTGCATTTTCACTGGAGCTCTTAGTCCATTGTTACCGGTATTGTCGGACTCATTTCTGCCATCCTGCTGCAGATGTCCATTTGTCCTGCCTTCTTCATGTCCTTTTTCTCTCTCTAGATTTAAAATTTATATTCAATTTCTGCTCTTTGGGTGATTAGTCTTGGGATATTATTGGTATTTAACTTTAAAAGTCTTAAAGTTGAACAGTGTCTTTACCCCCCTCCTGTAGCACTGTGGCTTTAGTCCCCTTCCTGACACATGCGTTCACAGTTCACACACGCGTGTACTTGTATGCACATATATCCACACGTACATATTTGGACCTTTTTAAACCCCACGCATCAGACAGTTCATTGTTTTAGACAGCCCACTGACGTATCTACACATTTGCCAGTTTACCCGACTTTCCAGTTGGCATCTGACACTGTACTTGTAGATCATTCGAGCAGCCTTCCTAGTGGTGAATCCCCTCAGCTTTTGTTTATGAATGCTTTTTTTCACCCTTGTTCTTGGGCAGTAGTGTTGAGCGATGTGCAACTCTAAGACAGCTGTCATTTTTTCTCAGTGATCCTAACTGCTGTCTTCCAGCTTCCATTGACGCTGTTGGGCAATCTGTAGTTGTAACTCTGGGACATTCCCTGTTTACTTCCCTCCCTAGCTTCTTCCACATCCTTCTTCATGTTTGATTTTCTACAGTTTTACTCAATCTGTTAGATATGGGTTTATTGCTGTTTATTCTGCTTGGGATATATAGTGTTTCTTAGATCCATGAATTCTTTTGTGAAATTAATTTTGGAAAATATTTAACCGTTAGCTCTTTAAATAATTCCTCTTTCCTACTCTCTCTACTTTCACCTTTTAGACTCTAATCAGAGGGTTATTAGGCCTTCTCATTGCAACCTCTACATTTTTTAACCATCTCTTTTATATTTTCCACCACCTTACCTCCCTCTACTGTGTAATGCATAGACTATTGTTTTTTCATAGATTTTCCAGTTTATCTTTTTTAAAAGAAAAAAAAGTACATTTATTCCTGATAGTTTCTTACTATATGTGTGCTTTCTTTTTAAATTATAACCTACTTTTTGAAACATTTCCTGACAGCTATTCTGTTCTGTATCTGACAACTGAAACACGTTCAGTCTTCAGGAGTCTAATTCTGTTGCTTATTGCTTCAGTTGACTCTCACTCAAATGGTTTTCCCCTTCATGGATGAAGTGTTTTGTGAGGATATCCTTGGTTTTTGTTTGTAGGAACACTCCAGGCCTGACTTGGGGAAATTTCCTGCAGTCAGAGGACTTGCTTCTGCTTCTTGGTGATGGTCGGAAGGACTTCTGTCCCAGGATCCCACTCACCCTTCTTGAGTGTTTTGGGTTGAAGCTGAGCCACAGACCCTGTCATAATAATATCTGTCTCCACTGCCATATGGCCATAGTACTTCCAGTACTTCCAGTACTGCACTGTGCCCTGCTGCCTGGGGTCCAGACAGTTCCTGCTAATGTGGCTTCTGTTGCTCATCTCCCTGCCCTGACTTGCAGGCTCTGGGGCCCTGGCTGCCAGGTGTGAGCATCTTGGCCTCAGATAGCCCCACTTTGGTTTCTGGCTATGGAAGCCTTTCTGCTGGCTGCCCGGGACTGTGGGGGTCCACCTCCTCCAACTGGGTCAGGCTGAGCTCTTTGCTTATTTGCCTCACTTACCTTTTGTGAGACCCTGAGGATCCCCAAGATTGTGCCCTGTCTGGGTCCAGTTATTTCAGAGGAGGAAGATTCCCCTAGTCGCTCAATGATGCCAGAATCACGGGCCTTGTATTACTTCTTAAGTTAAGAAACACACGTACACATGCAAGTATTTTTAGCACTTTAGTGGGTCCACATTATGCTTGTATTTTTCAGTGGGATTGGAGTCATGGTGATTTGTGTTTGGAGGAAACTAGTTCCTCAGAGCTCACTAGCCTTCCTCTGTTTCCAGCTCCGCTGTGCATTGGATAAAACAGAAGAGCTGGAGGTGAGCAACGGCCACTTAGTGAAGCGTCTAGAGAAAATGAAAGCAAACAGAAGTGCACTCCTATCCCAGCAGTAGACACCAGCTCTGGACAGGCACCCAGCTGGTGACTGGAGAGCACTGTCCACGGGCTTCTCTCTGTCCTGTCTGGAGCACTGCTGCTTCCCCTGCCGTCTGAGAGAAGACCGTGGTAGGCACTTAGCTCCTCGGTGCTCTGTGCCCTGGCTCACCGAAGGCACCCCAGCCACCACCAGATGCCTCTGCCTGCAGAGCCCTGGCCCGCCTGGGGCCGACATCCAAAACCTGCAGAGTACTCCATAAATAAGCACACTGGGCCTCGAGGGGCCATGTCTGATGGCACAGCAGCCTCTGAACGCCACTGAAAACAGTGGTCCAACTAGAGATGAAGGTGGGACTCGGGTTTCTTTCCATGTGTCTTGCTGAAGATGACGGGGAAATGTGACAGTGTTGGGGACTTCCTTTCATGGCAGAGTCTGCAGTGGGAGCAACTTCAGTCCGTAGTATCTTAGTCTGCGCTTTTCATACGCAAAACACTGTGGAACCACAAGCCATTACCAAGCAGAACCTTTCACTGGAAACAAGGGGATGGTCTAGACGTAAAAGTGACCTTAAGAAGACTCTTTACAGGCAACAAACGAAGCTTTTCTAAGGGATTTTTGCATCAGTTCAGTCATAAGAAACTTTTTTCCAGGGTAATTAGGCAATAGCTTCACTGAAAATGACAGCTTTTCATTTGCTTTATTTAATCCTTATATTTGGAATTGAAGTTGTTAACTTCTTTTAAAGAATGTACTATTAGAAAAATAAAAAATGAAATGTTGAAAGACTTGAGCAATGTGGTTTTAATTTTTCCCACTGAAAAATAAATCTTTAACTGATTTCATATTAAGTGTTCTGTATATTTTGGATCTTTTTATTTTTTTTTAATGTCAAATCAATTTTTTCTTCCCCTGTTTAAAAACAAAGGTATATTTGCAGAATCAGTGCATTTAGATAGAACAAAAAGTAACCTGAAGACGTAGGAGATGGCAGAGGCAATGATGTCAAGGACAAAAGTAGAAAAAGCTAGAACATGATTTTTACATCTATTTTCATGGAATAAAACTTTCCTTGCAGATGTAGTTACTGGGAATCTTGTTGCTGGCTTTTTTTCATCCCTGTCATCCAGCCTTTCTCAGCCTCACCATGACCTTCATCCTGAGCCAGTTCATTCTTGGTTGCTGGGAGCAGCTGATCTATGTGCCATGGGATGTGAGCAGAATCCCTGGACTCTGCCCACCAAATGCCAGTAAACCCCACCCCAAATTCTTACAAACAAAAATGTCTCCAGACATTGCCAAATGTCCACTGTGGGGTACAAAAGCACCCCCTATTGAGAACTATTACTCTAGCCTGAATTAGAAGATTGGGAAAGGAGATGGTTGAAACCTGGACCAGGATTCTTGTTGTATGTTTCCTACAAATCACTTTCAGTTTTAGAAATGAAACAGCATTTAGGACATAGAGCAGCCTACTCAAAAGACATCAGAAGTGGATAACACAAATGGATACCACTAATCAAATGCTGTTCAGGATTGCAATGAGAAGACCTTCACCCCCAGCCTTCTGTGCCCCCCACCCAGGCACTCAAGGGTCCCACTGAGCTCTCCTTCTGAAGACAGCACCATGTCTGACTCTGTGGCTTTGAAAAAATCCTATCCCCACCCCCAGCTCAGATGTACTGAGCTTTGGGGATATGGCTTTTTATATGTCTATATCAAAAACTTTAAATCTACGTTTTGTTTGTTTGTTTGAGACAGAGTCTTGCTCTGTCAACCCAGTTAAAGTGCAGTGGTATCATAGCTCATGCAACCTCCAGCTCCTGCATTCAAACAATCCTGCCTCACCCTCTCTAGTACCTGAGACTACAGGCACCCACCATCATGCCCAGCTAATTTTTCTAATTTTGGTAGAAATGGGGTCTTGCTCTTGCTCAGGCTGGTCTTAAATTCCTGAGCTCAACCAGTCCATCTGCCTTGGCCTCCCAGAGTGCGAGGATGACAGGTGTGAGCCTGTCTAAATCCAGTCTTTTAAGAATCTAGACCAAGTTTAGTTCAGATGCCATAAAGAACAAAACAATTATTTTTCAATGGCCAGACTGAGAGATAATGTAAAAAGAGAAGCTGGTTGGCTTCTTTTTTTACCAAATGTAAAAAAAAAAAAAGGAATCAGATCCAGAGACAATTTTTCTACGTACCAAGATTTTAGCACAGTTGAGATTTAGCAAAGTAAAACATGAGAGAATGCAAGTGTAGATACATTAATATTATAGCAATAGGGCAAGTTTGAAAACAAAATTTGTGGGAATCTGAGTTAGATCTGCTAAATTTCACCTCAGAAAAGGTAGTTGCCTCAGCACAAACAGCTGAAGAAGCTGAGTCAAGGGAAAATAATTGCCCGAACAGGTTTTAATACCCAGGAATCTCTTTTGTGTTAGAAGCTACCGTTTTTTTCTTTATTGTGACTTTTAAAATATATTTAATATTTTTGTTTTTACCCTAAACGTGTGTGTGTGAGAGAGAGAGAGAGAGAGAGAGAGAGAGAGAGAGATTCTGTGATTTCATCAAGAATGCCTTTGCAAGTTTTCTGGAAGTGGCCTTTCTGGAGTTTATTATAAACAACTCACTTGGGGATGGCTCATTGAGATGGCTCCAGATGAGTATCAAGCACTTATTCAAGCACTGGGGATATGACAATTCTATTACGGTGGGAAATGCAGATGATAAACCTGTAAACAGTAAGTGATTAGGATTTCAAATGGCGAAAGCACTAGGAAAAATATTGAAGGCAGGTGGTGGGAAAAAGCATGCACTGGAGTGTGCTCAGGTCTGGCAGTGTGGGGACGAAAATGCTTCAGCTGTCAGGAGTCGGTGACGTTTAACCTACAACCTGAGGAGGAAGAAGTCCTGGCCATTAGAATGTCTACAACAGCATTGTCCAAAAGAAACATAACAAGAGCCATGTACATAACTTAAATCTTTCTAGTTGCTACGTTTAAAAAAATGAACAGCCAAAATTATACCCGAACTATCATTTCATCATGTAATAATGTTTTTAAATTATAAATGAGATAGTTATATTCTTTCCATATAGAAAATTTTCAAATCCAGCTTATATTTTCTGTTTATAGCAACATTTTAATTCAGATACCAAGTTTTCATAAATACTGGATCTGTGTCAAGATTTCATAAAATTTATTGTTGAACAGTAGATGCAGGACAGGCGTAGTGGCTCACACCTGCGTAGTCCCTACACTAGCCATCACTTGAGCCCGGGAGTGAGCTATGATCGAGCCACTGTGCTCCAGCTTGGGCAACAGAGAAAGACTCTGTCTCTATAACAAATTTTAAAAAGTAAAACATTAGCCAGGTGTGGTGGCGCACCCCCTATAGTCCTTGCTACTTGAGAGACGGAGGCAGGAGAATTGTTTGAGCCCCCAAGTCCCAGGTTGCAGTGGGTTGTGATTGCACCACTACACTGCAGCCTACATGACAAAGTGAGACCCTGTCCCTAAAAAAGAAAAAAAAAGGATTCACCTGAGTTGTTCTAAACATATTTAAAAGTTTACCAATAATTATATTGAAATTCATTTTCCTCTAGTAATTGCAACCACATTGATTAAACTGATTCATCTTTTTTAGAAGAATTGATTTGACTTTAAAGCAAAAACATACAGATTTCAAAACTATATCCAAATTAAGTAAATTCATCAACTCTTCTGTTGATTCAGGATCAGTTTATTAAATTCAAAGAAGTATTGCATAAATTGCAAAGTAAGTCTATCAGCTTGGTGCCTGTACTCAGTGGCTAGAGCGCCAGCCACATACACCAGAGCTGGTGAATCCAACCTGGGCCTGCCAAACAACAATGACAATTACAACAACAACAAAATAGCCAGGTGGGCGCCTATAGTCCCAGCTACTTGGGAGGCTGAGGCACAAGAATTGCTTAAGCCTAAGAGTTTGAGATTGCTGTGAGCTGCAAGGCCACAGCACTCTACCAAGGGCCACGTACTGAGACTCTGTCTCCAAAAAAAAAAAAGAAAAGCAACTCTGTCAACAAAATGTTCTTCAAATTTTTCTTATAGTTTTTACAACTAATTTACATAATTCTATTTATTACAATTACAACCTTACACGTACTGGGCACTGTGGCTCACACCTATCATCCTAGTGCCCTGGGAGGCCAAGGCTGGTGGGTGGATTGAGCTCAGGAGTTCAAGACCAGCCTGAGTAAGAGTGACACCCTGTCTCTACTAAAAATAGAAAACTTATCGGGGTGTTGTGGCAGGTGCCTGTAGTCCCAGCTACTCCAGAGGCTAAGGCAAGAGGACCACTTGAGCCCAAAAGTTTGAGGTTGCTATGAGCTATGATGATGCTGTGGCACTCTAGCCAGACTGACGGAATGACGCATTACTAAAAAAAAAAAAAAAAAAAAAAAAACCTTATACATAATGATACATGTGTTAAAATTATCATTATCGATTAGTAATTTGAAAAGTTTCCATTTCAATATAAATCCTTAAACTTGCTTACATCAATCACATATAAAGGTCTAAGGGTCTTTTTCTTTTCTTTTCTTTTTTTTTTTTTTTCTGAGACAGAGTCTTATTGCGTGAGGGATCGTGGAATGGCTGGCATCACAGGTGTAAGCCCACTCCTAAAATGGTATGAAAGCAAGAAAAGGCTACAAGCTCATGGTGGCAAATAGCGATATTCTTTATTTCCAGCCAGCTTAAATAGCCACCTAGTCACGTACACACTGTTGATCTATAATCACATAGTACTTTACATAATATATTGTAAAACTTGATTAACCTTTTTTGGGTGTTTACTAATCTACTGATCAACTGATACACATTTTTCTAACCCAAAAATAACTACCACATGAGACATACGTCAGCTGCTTCACTTGTGAGCTGATAAGTCACAAGACTACAATAAAGAAAGAGTAGATTGTTCCTTTAAATCTCTGGAAACCCATAACAACCTGAGGGGCAGAAACTTAGTATCTCGCTTAACCATGGTCCAGAGGCTGTTCAGCTTATTGATTACATGACTTGCGTGCATCAGCCTCTGGGCCATATCTCTGGGAGTGGAGTTTTCTGTTCCAAAGCCCCTAGGCTTAATAGCCACATACCGAGGCAGCCAGGACTGCAATGAAACCGTTTTGTCAGCAAGAAATTGAAATTGCTTTTCTCCAGCAGCTTGGGCTCAGAGCATATAGGCTTTTAGCCTATAAGTCTCAAGCTGTCACCCTAGGTAGAGTGCTGTGGCATCATAGCTCACAGTGACCTCCAACTCTTGGGCTCAAGTGATCCTCTTGCCTCAGTTTTTCAATTTTTGGTAGAGATGGGGGTCTCGCTTTTTGCTCCGGTTGGTTTCAAACATGTGAACTCAAGCTATCCACCTGCCTCGGCCTCCTGGAGTGCTCAGATTACAGGCATGAGCCACCATGCCTGGCCATAAGGGTCTTCTGGAGCTTCAAATTTAGCCCATTCATATGTAATATAACATCAGAGAGAAAACAGTCACAATGCCAGTTTTTTATTTTAATTATTGATTATTTACAAACTTCCTTTTGTTTTAAGAAAATCTAGAACTGCAGTTAACAGAAACTAAATCTTTGTAACATCCAAAATGAGCATTGGCTAAAAGCGCAATCAATAAATTCCTGTCTTCTAATGAACAGTTTCATAAACTGGTGATTCACAGCACTTGTATGTGTACACCAGCTGATCTTGACAACTGTATCCATGCTCTTTTCTTAGAGGCTGCTTCAAAACACTGAGCACATTTTCATTATGTTTCATACAGTGAAATAAAGCAATAAGAGAAACATCAGTCTCTTATTTTAAAATGCCAGAAACTTTGTATTTTTGATCTAATGTATTTGGAGAATGATCCATCATGATAGAAGCCAATGTTTTCATATCTAATTTCATATCTAGCTGAAACTGTCTTTTGAGATCTGTAAAAGATTTTAAAATATTAACATCACAAGTTCAATTGACAAAACAAATTAAACTGAAAAAAGCATAAAAATTTAAGGAATCATTCAAGGGCCATCTTTACTTAGTGCCTAAAGCAGTGTTATGATAGAATGTTAATTTCCTTCAGTCAAAGAGTAGTTCTCCTAAGTAGCCCAATCAGACAGGATTCACCCCAACAGCCTTTCCTCCAGGTGTGTACACATGCACACATACAAACAGAGACAAATGCTACACATACAGACAGAGCTTTGCAAAGGATCTGTACAGTGCTAAAGCCTGAGACACTGGGGACTTACTTGGTGTCATGGGGCCAAGTGGCTCTATCTTTTTTCAGCTGGTCTCTGTCCTACCCTAGTGAATCAGTTACTCTATGTTGAAGTCTCAGCTGTGGAGAAATATCAGCAATTAAGTCACCCCACTGCCCACAGGCAACAACTGGAAAAGCAAAGTCAAACCTTCCCACCTTGGATAGTCGTCAGGTGATTGGCCCAGTTCAAGAGGTCCAAATCAATTGTCCCAGTCAGCATGTCCCAGTCATGTGGAGAGTTCAAAAGGTCTCTGGCAACTAGATAGCAGGGGTCTGCTGGCAGCTCAAGTAGGACTCACTCCAGTGCTCCGTGAGGTCAGAAGGACCCACCCAGCAAATGAATTAGTCTGGGAAGGTTGATGCCTCCTTCCCACCTTGCATCTCTGTCACACTCAGTCACTGGTACCCCTGCAAGGCTGTGACCCAGTTCCCTCCAATGAGCAGATGCTCCAGGGGTTTGCACCCGCCTGAGTCACAAGGAGATCTATGTCTCCTCGGCCAGGCCTTTACACTCTGCCACCATCTGGCAGGGAGAGCTGAGGCCTGACAACCTCAGGTGCTTGATGGAGGCTGGGGCGGTTCTCTCAGTTCCAGCCCCGCCCCTGATTGATGTTGCTGACACAACAGAGCAATTTCACAGAATTTGTTTCTGTCCCAGCTATATTCACCTGCAGACCAGACACTGGGAGTATACTGCTGTTTGAGTTCACAGAAAATGTGACTCAGCCCCAGTCTGTGCCACTGCCCAGAGCTGGCGTGTCTGTCTCAGCTGCAGCCTGTGTTCGGGCAGGTGCAGCCAGAGCTCACACTCAGCTTTCAGTTTCTGCCTCTTTCCACCTGCTCTTGTCTATGATCCCCTAATGGCCAGATACATCTTATACTCAGCCCCGCCCTGGGAGTATGCCGTCTCTAAGGGCTTCCCCACTGTACCCTGACCAGGCAGGTACCACCTCATGAGTGAGAATAATATATTTGTTTTATATATATATATATATATGTTATCGATTTGATCTGATCAAAGACTTCAGAATGTTTTTGACCATTAAAATGTTTATGAGTAGAGAGGGCAGGTCTATGAAGAGTTTCCATGGTCTACCTGCTTTTATTTAGCAATAAAGATGGGAAACCATAGATCTTGAAAATATTTCATAAAGGTAAAGCAGATTGAGGAATAGAAGGATAGTTCTGCAATAGTTAAAATACTATCGCAAACAATTAAAAACCACATTTGGTAGCAAAACAGCAAATAGAAGCATTTTCATTTAAATCAGGAGGAAAAAAAGATTCCCAGAAACATCGTACTTTAGCACTATCGTGAAAGGTTTAGACCAGTGGTTCTCAACCTTCCTAATGCCGCAACCCTTTAATACAGTTCCTATGGGTCGTGACCCACAGGTTGAGAACCACTGGTAGACAATGTAGTAAAATACAAAATAGTAATAAGGTATACTATTGGGTAAGAGGCAACATAAGTTTTATTTGTACTCAATTGCAAAACTATAGAATTTAATGAATTCCTTAAAATTAGTAAATGTGGTCAATGCATAGAAATCAATAGATTACTTGTATATCAAAACTGATCAGTTAGGTTTAGAAAATCTAAACAGTAGTTCAGATCTTGTAATAGCAAAAAAGAAAAAAAGAAAAAAGAAACAAACACATTGCCCCAAGAAACAAAACAATAGCAATAATCATGAGAAATAGATGAAACCACATGATTTCATCTTCAACCAAGTGATTTCTTATGAATTGCACTTTGAAATTTGTTTTTGGAGTGTAGTTTCACAAAATTATTTTATAGTCATCTGTAAATTAAAAAAAGACAGCAACATTGCAACTAGACAAGATAATTTTAATAAAAGATAGTGAAGGAGCATCCACCAAGTATTACTGATGTTACAAAAGTGCAAAGACAGGGTTCCTAACGTGAGGCCACCCAGCCTGCTTTGCTCTACCTTATTTTCCCATTCCATTTCCTGAGGATTCCCAGGGTGTGGCTTCTGTACTATCAAGACTGATCTGTAAGTGCAGCACCATTTTGTGCATCCTGTCCATTCCACACCTTTTAGACCCTAATATGTTCTCTGATACCAGATACATTGTATGCTCCTTGAGAAGGGCTGTCTCAAGCTTTGCACTCTATGGCCTACCTGATACATAACAAGACCTCAGTAGATGTTTGTAGAATAAAATAATTGTAACAGCTCCTGAACAGAGAGGTTAATTATGTATATGGACATCAAGGGCCATGTGGGGAGAAGATCTGGATGGTTTCTCTCTATATATAGCTCCCTCAAAACATCCAAAATAAGGCTTTGTGAGAAGTAGGATTATAGGAGATACCCACTTTCTTTGTGTTTTTTTGTTTTGTTTTGCTTCTTTATTTTGTTTTTAGACAGGATATCACTCTGTCATACTGAGTAGAGTGCTTTGATGTCAGCCTAGCTCACAGCAAGCTCAAATTCTTGGGCTTAAGCAATCCTCTTGCCTCAGCCTCCCAAGTAGCTGGGACTACAGGTGCCCACCACAATGCCCAGCTGGTTTTTCTTTCTTTCTTTTTTTTTTTTGCAGTTTTTGGCTAGGGATGGGTTTGAACCCACCACCTCTAATATATGGGGCCAGCACCCTCCTCCTTTGAGTCACAGGTGCCACCCTGGTTTTTCTATTTTTAGTAGAGAGGGGGAATCTCACTCTTGCTCAGGCGGGTCTCAAAGTCCTGAGCTCAAGGGATTCTCCCACCGCAGCCTCCAAGAGCACTAGGATTACAGGTATGGACCATTGTGCCTGGCCTCACTTCTTCATACTGCGTGCTCTACATTGGATACAGGTGACTTTAATAACATTCAGATATTTTAAAATTATAAGCAAAAAAATTAAATGTAAAAAAATTAAATTATAAAAGTAAAAACTATTACATGAAAGTTATTATTCTGAACACAGAATGGGGTAAAAATTTCCACTAAAATCACCGAAATAAATAACAAAGAGACTAATCAATTTCTTGAAAATGGAAAACTTCACCTCAAAACAATATAAACCCCAAATCAATTCCGTGAGTAGAAGTGCCTGGCAGAAGAGGAAGAGCCACGGGCTGCACACGCAGATACAGGGAACTCAGACAAAGAAGAGCAAGGGCCCCATGCCCCCGGGGCTGGTGAAATATCCAGAGTCCTTGCCTAGAAAACCTCAGAGGGGGGCAGAGAAAGGTACAAAGAGAGCCTACAGCTACAAAAAAAACAACTGAGGTTACTAAGTGGATATGTTTCTTTCACCTGCCTTAACAGGAAATTAAGTGTGCCAAGCAAACAGGCTGCCTGCCCTTCTTAAAACCACCTCCCTTTCCAGTGCCCACCCCCACCCCCAACTCCCCACAGCCCTGTCTGCTTTTTGCTCGGTGCTTTGCCTGCAAGCAACAGCATTACCATCTGGCACGGATTACCTATTCAGCAACCTGGTAACCCAAGTGATGTCTGTGCTCAGTATCCCTGGGTCCCTGGCCCCTTGTGGCACAATATCCTGTCTCTACTCTCCAATTCCAGTCATCCTCTATAAGGATGACCAGGATCACTGTTTTCAATAGTTTGAAATGTGGACATATTTCTGTGTTGTACCAGTAGCATAGAGAGGGGCCAACAGTGGAATGAACATTTGACAAATTTCTGTTTAGCAGAGGAAAGAAATTTCTAACAATTCTCAATGTGCTGCAGTGGTTAAAAGAGAAGTATCAAGGGCCTAGAGTGTGATGCAGTTTCCAGCTGTCTGGTATCAGGGCTGCCTTCCTTTACATGGACACACTTCCAGAGCCAGCCCTTCGAGGCCTACCATGGCCCAGAACCGGAAGTCCTGCTCCCAATACCATCTTCCCAGGCCACGGGTATGTGTCCAGCCTAATGTGAGCCTCAGCCTGAAGCCTTTTGTGCAACACAGGCCATACTTTATTACTTGTCAGCAGCTCTGATGTGCCACTGCCCTGGCCACCCTCTTCATCCACCAGCATTAACTTTAAATGACACAGTGATAAAAAACTAAATCCACTGCAAAAGGACAAGACTTACACTTTAATAGGCACACAGAAGCACCTTAGATAACGGTAAGATTTGCTGTAAGTGTATTAAGTCTGCCCCAGGTGACTTTGGGCAAACCCATATTCCTTGTTCCCTATTCACCAAGCCCAGCACTTGGCCCCTGGTAGGCCAATACAAATCTGTGGACTGAATGGATGAAGTGCATTTCAGTGGCAGCCTCATTTGAGGGGACAGTTTGGGGGCAAGCACAGCTTCACAGTTCCCTCCTCCATCTGCCACCTATTCAGAGAGCCCTCCTTTACTCTTCTACAATCAAGCACATGTTCAGACAAATAAGCAAATAAAGCCACCTGCATCCCTTCAGAATTGTTTAAGTTTAAATTTTATGCAAGTTTAAATTTGCTATCAGGGCTGACAAAGCACAAAATGTACAGGGAGAATGCAAAAAATTCAATAATCAGATAATATTTTAATACAATTGCTTTAAAAAATCAAAATGCAGCCTGGGCGCATTAGCCTGTAATCCCAGCATTCTGGGAGGCCGAAGCGGGAGGGTCACTTGAGCTCAAGAGTTCAGGGACTGGCCTGAGCAAGAGTGAGACCTCGTTTCTACTAAAAATAGCAAAACTAGCCAGCCCAAGAATTTGGGGTTGCTGCGAGCTGTGATGACACCACTTCACTCTTCGGGGATGGGGGAAGGAAAGAGTGGAACTGGGCTCCATCCCCAAAATCTATAATGAACAAAATATTCACATTTTTGGTTAAGACAGGACAGTAAAAGTGTGCACCGTGGAGACATTTAGAGCCTCAAAAACAAAAATTAGAGAACTTACTTGGAAATTTTGTTCATCGTGGATTTTTTTTCATTACTTTTGACTTCTTAAAACAATTACACTGGAATATTCTCTCTCTTGATTGCGGAAGTTTGGGGCAGCCCCGTAAATTTTGCTTCACTGGCTCCCCCAGTCCCCGGCCACGCTGACGGTATTCCTGGAAGACGCCCAAGGGTAAGCGAGCAAAACACCGAGGCCCACGCGGGAGAAGGCAGCCCAGCAGGAAAGGTGGCCTGGCCCCTGTCCAGCACTGGGTCCAAACAAGGGGCGGTTTGGCCGCTGCCACCAGGATTTTCTTTCTTTCTTTCTCTTTTTTTTAGAGACAGTCTCACTTTATCACCCTGGGTAGGTGGAAAGCCGTGGCGTCACAGCTCACAGCAACCTCCAGCTCTTGTACTGAGATGATTCTCCTGCCTCAGCCTCCCGAGTAGCTGGGACTACAGGCACCTGCCACAGTGCCCGGCTATTTTTTGTTGAAGTTTGGCTGGGGCCGGGTTCGAAGCCGCCACCCTGGGTATATGGGGCCGGTGCCCTAGCCACTGAGCCACAGGCGCTGCCCACCAGGATTTTCTTGTGGGGCGGTTTGCAGAGTCACGCGGTAGAGAGGAGGGTCTCGGGCTGCAAACCAATAAAATCTTTCTGTGTGGCTCTTCCCACCCAGCCCTCAGTGCAAACTCTCTTCTCCCACCCGACTGCCAAAATCCACGCCCGCGGCCTCCTTCCCGCGCTTTGGCGCCTACACGCCGAGCCAATCACGATGTCGCCCTGTTTGTAATGGCCAATACAGGAGCGCTTCGTCAGGCGGTAGGCGGGACACTGGCAGCCGTTACCCGTCGGGCACCGCGGCCGCATTTCAAGCGCCATTGGCTGTGAGGCGGCTGCGGAGAGGAGACGGCTCACGTGTGCCGGTGGCAGCGTCAGCAACAGCAGCTGCAGTGCGGCTTCCAGAAGCGACCGGCGTGGAGGTGGGCTGGTAGGCAGGGCAGTGAGGCAGGGAAGGGCACCGGCGCGGGCTTGAGCGGGTGGGGCGGCTGGGAGAACCTACGCGAGGCCGGGTAGCGCGCGGGCCTCCAAAGGGAGGCGCGGACGAGGCCAGTGAGGCGCAGGAGAGGCCTTTCTTGGACGGCCCTGGGGTTCTGAGAGCTTCTCACTCGCTTCCAAGCGTGCCGCTCTAGCCTGGCTTCGTGGGCGCGGAACGACTCGCAGGTTTGTCTGGCTGAGTCGGGAGACCCGTTATTTCCCCGACAGGGAGAGATTCGCTGTTGCGCGTCCCCGGTAGAGCCCTGCTGCCGGGAGGAGCCCGCGGCCGGGTGGGGAAGGTCTCCCGAAAAGTGGGTATTTGAGACGCGATCCAAAGGTGGAGCGGAGTTGAAGGTTAAGCGGGGGCGCGGGCAGCTGGAGAAGGAAATGACGAGGCCGGTGTCCCCGAAGACTGAACACCCAGCAGAGTCCAGACTCCCGGAGCGCCTTAAGGGACTTACTCAGATGTGAATCCGTCTGAAAGCGATTGACAGCCCGTTGCTGAGTTCTAAGCAGTAGGGTGAGGTGGTCAGGCGCGCAGTTTGGAAAGCGAACTCTGGCCAAGTGGGAGGTTATTGCCGGGATAGATGTCAGTGTCGGTTAAATTGACAAGACCTGGTGAGAACGAGGGGGGTTCTCCGTCCGGGACAGTCCTACCACTCAGGTGGTGCCATTCCCCAGGATGGCGAACTCTGCAGGAGCTAGTTTGGTAAGGGAGAGCGTGACGAGCGAACAAAAATGGGCACGTGCCTGGGGGTGGAGTTGCTGGGCTCGAGGTCCTTCTGAACTTAACTTTCTAAGGGACGGACAGATTCTTTTCCAGAGTAGGTGCAACATTTTACATTTCGATCAGCAGTGGATGGGAGTTTTGATTTCTCCTTATCCTTACTGGCACTTATTTTTCCCTTGTTGTTACTGCCGTCCTAGTGGGTGTGAAGTGGTATCTCATTGTTTTCATTTGTATTTCCCTTGTAACTATGATACACTGAGCATCTTTTCCTGTTTTTGTTGGTTATGTGCATATCTTTGGAGAAATGTTTATTTAAGAGCAAGACTTTGTCTCTCTCTCCCAAGATTTTTTTTAATAAACAAAAGTTGGGGCTGGACACAGTGGCTTGTGCCTGTAATCCTAGCATTTTGGGAGGCTAAAGAGGGAGGATTGCTTGAGGCCAGTTAGAGAGCAGACAGAGCAAGACCTCATCTCAAAAAAATAGAAAAATTAGCCATATATGGTGGTGGGTACCTGTAGTCCCAGTTATTTAGGAGGCTAAGGCAGGATCACTTGAGGTTGCAGCAAACTATGCAGACACCACTGCACTGTAGCCCTGGATGACTTAAGAAGTCCCTGTGTCAGTTCATCCATCCATACATACATACATTGATAGCTGAATACTTCCAGTTTAGGTAATTACTAAGCTTTACTGGGTTTTTTTGTTTGTTTGTTTGTTTTTGCAGTTTTTGGCTGGGGCAGGGTTTAAATACACCACCTACAGTATATGGGGTCAGCACTCTACTCCTTGAGCCACAGGCACCACCCTAAGCTTTACATTTTTGTATCTTTTCCACTCACATGTATTATAGGCACCTAGAACTCATGTAAGAAATGAACTCATCTCTAGTGCTCCTTACCCAAAAGAAAAGTAACATTAAAAACAGAAAACTCAAGCATCTCTAGTGCTCCTTACCCAAAAGAAAAGTAACATTAAAAACAGAAAACTCAAGCGGCACCTGTGGCTCGAGTAGGGTGCTGGCCCCATATACTGGAGGTGTTGGGTTCAAACCCCAACGCTGGCCAAAAACTGCAAAAACAAAACAAAAACAAACAAAAACCCAGAAAACTCTTCCCCCACCTAGGTTCCTAGCTCTGTGAGTTATACTCAATAATGAGGATGATTTCATTTTATATAGGACATCTAGTTGTCCTATATCATTTTTCTCCCTACCCTTTCTGTCAAAATCGATACTAACAGAGTCCTTCCTCCTGTGGCTAACTCCCACTTATCTTTCAGTTGAAATGACACTCTGAAAGGCCTTAACTAAATCTTAGACTATTGAATCTGTGTTTTGTTTTGTTTTTGAGACAGAGCCTCAAGCTGTTGTCCTGAATAGAGTGCTGTGGTGTCATAGCTCAGAGCAACCTCCAACTCCTGAGCTCAAGCGATTCTTCTGCCTCTGCCTCCCAAGTAGCTGGGACTACAGGTACCCGCCACAATGCCTGGCTATTTTTTGGTAGCAGTCATTGCTGTTTGGTGGCCCAGGCTGGATTTGCACCTGCCAACTTAGGTGTATTTGGCTGGCACCTTAGCTGCTTGAGCCACAGGCGCCAACCCTGAATCTGTGTTTTTATTGAGCAGGCACCCCAAGTGATTTTTATATTGGGCAAGTTTGGGAAAAGCTACTCTACAACAAGATTTATGTGTTCCCTACAGTTTCCTTCCACCCTATTTTGGAAAATTGTGTACCTGTTATGCTACATAAAGGCAGAGACTGATCACTTCTATGTCCTCAACATTTAGCAAATGACTTAGCAAATAGAGGTTCAGTCCTTATTGAATAATGCATCAAAGAATGATTCTCCAGTGAAAAACATTCATTCCTGAAAATGGAAATATACTTGCTTGGTAATAATTATATGTTTAACATCATTAGAAACTTCTAATTTTCTAAAATGGTTTTAACAATTTGTATTCCCTCTAGCAGTGTGTAATATTTCAAGTTTATCTACATTCTTACCAATATCTGGTGTTATTAGCCTTTTAAAAAAATGAATGTGAAGTGGTACCTTGGTGGTTTAAATGTGCATTTCCCTTATGACTGATGACATTAAGCACTTTTCAGACATATATACTCTGTGTAAAGTAAATGATTGAATGTTTTCACCTTTTGTATGAAATTTATTTAAAAACTCTGTACATGTTCCTTACATGTACAGCTCTGAATAAGAGCCTCTGTTGGCTATATGAACTGTGAATATTTTTCCCAGTCTTTGGGTTGTATTTTCACACTTATAGTAATTTGCTTTTGCTGAATTAGAAGTCGACTTTTTTTTTTTTTTTTTTTTTTTTTTGATATAAAGGCCTTTTTCCTAGGCTAGATTGCTGTAATATATTCATAGCTCATTGATATCTCAAAACAGCTGGGCTCAAGCAAGCCTCCTGCCTCAGTCTCCAGAGTAGCTGGAACTACAGGTGCATGCCATCAAGCTTGGCTAGTTTTTTTTTTTTTTTTTTTTTAACTTTTTGTAGGGATGGGGTCTTGGTGTTGCCTAGGCTGACTTCAAACTCTTGGCCTCAAGGGATCCTTCTTGGTTAGCTCCCAGGGTGCTGAGATTACATGTGTGAGGTACTGCATCCAGAAATCAATAATTTTTAAATTAATGCCTTCGTGTTCTAGCTGAGAAATCTTTGCCCACCCCCAAAATTAAGAATATATAACCCTATGTTTTAAAAAACATTACAGGTTTGGTTTTTCACATTATTTATAAGCATGGTTTATCGCTTTTGTGTTATTATGTATGTTGTGAGATGTGGGTTTAGGCATTTCTTTTCCTCTAGAAAAAAAATAGATTGTAAAATCTAGTTGTGTCAGTACCATTTATTGAATATGACTTACACCATCTTTTCCACATTGAATTGAAATAGTGACTTTCTCAAAAACCAAGTGACTGTATATACATGTACCTCTCTTTCTGGATTTATAGTTTGTAACTTTTATCTCTTATTCTAACATACTATGCTATCAGCTGTAGCTTAATAATAATTCATGAAGTATATGTCAGCCAACTTCTACATTATTTTCATTCCAGGTTCATTCCATTTCTTTATTAATTTGCAATTAGTTTGTCATGTTCTAAAAATAATTCTTCTTTAATTTTGATTGGAATTATTTTGAATGTATAGCTCCATTAGTGGAGAACAGATCTTAACGATATTGAGTGTCTTGGTCCATGAACATGATACAGCTCTCCATTTAGTTCCTCTTTCATTTCACCAGTGTTATTACATTTTTAATATAGAAGACACATTTTATTACCTTTAACCACCAAACAATTTTATGTTTTTATAAATGCTAGATATTGTTTTAAATTTTATTTTACAATTTTTTTTTTTGAGAGAGTCTCACTATGTGACCCTCATAGAGTCCCGTGGCATCACAGCTTATAGTAACCTCTAACTCTTGGGCTTAAGTGATTCTCTTGCCTTAGCTTCCCAAGTAGCTGGGACTACAGGCACCTGCCACAGTGCCTGGCCATTTTTGTTGTTTTTGTTGTTACAATTGTCATTGTTGTTTTGCAGGCCTCGGGCCGGGTTCGAACCCACCAGCCCCAATGCATGTGACTGGTGCCCTAGCCACTGAGCTAGAGGCGCTGAGCCTATTTTACAGTTGTTAATAGAATATAGAAAAATAGCTGGTTTATACCCTTCATCCTTACTAAATTGACTTGTATTTGTATTTCTCTGGTTTTTCTCTGTACATTATGATGTGATCTGTGAATAAAGAAAGTTTTGCTTCTTTTCCTTTATTGCACTGGCTAGGACTTCTAGCATAATTATTGGGGGTCTAAATTTTTATATTGTTGAAGGAGACACCCCTGGGTTTTTCTGTTGAGGGAACGGAAGGGCCCACTCCCATGTCTCAGATGTCTTTTCCCTACCTGAGTGAAAAGATGGCATCCCCTATTTTCCAAAATCCAGGTATCCAAGTGAAAGAAATTCTCTGAGAGGTTGGGCATCCCCTGTTCTTCCCAGAGACTCACTGCCCCTTCAGTGCTAGAACCTTGAACCAGGGCCCTGTGCTGGGCCTGAAACAGAAAACAAAAATCATAGTTCAATGCTAGTGAAGCAAAGGGAATGTGAGAACACAGGCACGGAGCAGGCCAAGGGAAGTTCTATGTGAAGGTGTTCAGGAACCTTACCCTTAAATGGCAGTTGGGGTGAAATCCTCTAGAATTGTCCAACAAGCAAGTCAGAGTCAGGTCGGGCAATACCAGGACCAATTTCTGAGGGACCTCAGGTGGCTGGGCCAGGCTGCCATCCAGCTGCCAGTCCCAGGTTTTCAACACCAAATGAAAGCAGTTCAGTAGTGTATCCAGAAAGAGACTGGGAGAGGTTCAGGCCAAGTTTGATGAAAGGGGACGGAGACCCACCTGGGCATTGATGTAGTCTGCAATGAGGGTGGTTGGAGGCTTGTTCTTATACTGGGTGTAGGGGGAAGAAGACTCCATGGCTTGCTGGAAAGCCTTTCCAGTGGAACTCTTGGGTTGGAGCCAAGTAGGCCTTTTATTCTGGGAGGAGAGGAGGAGCAGGAGGGGAAAGGGTTTAAGCCTCAAACAATAATGTCGAATAGGGGTGAGAGAACAAATTTATTATTTTTGACAGAAATTATTCAGTATTTCACTGTCCATTGTGATATTGACTAAGTTTGGGGCTTTTTTTTTTATTGTTGGAGATTCGTTGAGGGTACAATAAGCTAGGTTACACTGTTACGTAAAGTCCCTCTTGAGATCATATCTTCCCCCAGAAAGTGTGGCACACACCAAGGCCCCACCCCCATCCCTCCCTCCCTCTTTCTGCTTTTCCTCCCCCCTATAACCTTAATTGTCATAAATTATCCTCATATCAAAATTGAGTACATAGGATTCATGCTTCTTCATTCTTGTGATGCTTTACTAAGAATGTCTTCCACTTCCATCCAGGTTAATACAAAGGATGTAAAGTCTCCATTTTTTCATAGCTGAATAGTATCCCATGGTATACATATACCACAGCTTGTTAATCCAATCCTGGGTTGGTGGGCATTTAGGCTGTTTCCACATTTTGGCGATTGTAAATTGAGCTGCAATAAACAGTCTAGTACAAGTGTCCTTATGATAAAAGGATTTTTTCCTTCTGGGTAGATGCCCAGTAATGGGATTGCAGGATCAAATGGGAGGTCTACCTTGAGTGCTTTGAGGTTTCTCCATACTTCCTTCCAGAAAGGTTGTACTAGTTTGCAGTCCCAACAGCAGTGTAAAAGTGTTCCCTTCTCTCCACATCCATGCCAGCATCTACAGTTGTGAGATTTTGTGATGTAGGACATTCTCACTGAGGTTAGATGGTCCCTCAGGGTGGTTTTGATTTGCATTTCTCTAATAGATAGGGATGATGAACGTTTTTTCATATGTTTGTTAGTCATTCATCTGTCTTCTTTAGAGAAGGTTCTATTCATGTCTCTTGCCCATTGATATATGGGATTGTTGGCTT
>CAUYPK010119684.1:0-18773 GCA_963574355.1 Loris lydekkerianus
CGTCATGATAAAGTCGGTTTTATCCCAGTATCTCAAGCTTGATTCAATATACGTAAATCTATAAGTATAATTATAGATTATTATATAATTATATATATAATATAATTATAGCACATAAAAAAATTAAAAAACAAAGACCATATGATTCTTTTAATTGATGCAGAAAAAGCTTTTGATAATATACAGCATCTCTTCATGATCAGAACACTTAAGAAAATTGGTATAGAAGGGAAATTTCTTAAACTGATAGAATCCATCTATAGCAAACCTACAGCCAATATTGTATTGAATGGAGTTAAATTTAAATAATTTCCAATCATATCAGGAACCAGACAAGGCTGTCCTTTGTCTCTACTGCTCTTTAAAATTGTAATGGAAGTTTTAGCCATGGTAATTAGGAAAGAAAAGGCAATGAAGGGTATCCATATAGGGTCAAAAGAGATCAAACATTTGCTCTTCACAGATGATATGATTGTATATCTGGAAAACACCAGGGATTCTACTACAAAAGTCTCAGAAGTGATCAAGAAATATAGCAGCATCTCAGGTTACAAAATAAGCATTCATAAATCGGTAGCCTTTATATATACCAACAATAGTCAAGCTGAAAAAACAGTTAAGGACTCTATTCCATTCACAGCAGTGCCAAAGAAGATAAAATATTTGGGAGTTTATATAACAAAGGACGTGAAAAATCTCTATAAAGAGAATTATGAAACTCTAAGAAAAGAAATAGCTAAAATGTTAACAAATGGAAAAACATATCATGCTCATGGCTGGGAAGAATCAACATTGTTAAAATGTCCATACTACCAAAGCAATAGATAATTTTAATGCAATCCATATTAAAGCTCCACTGTCATACTTTAAAGATCTTGAAAAAATAATACTTCATTTTATATGGAATCAGAAAAAAACTCGAATAGCCAAGACATTACTCAGAAATAAAAACAAAGCAGGAGGATTCACGATACCAGACCTCAGACTATACTACAAATCAATAGTGATCAAAACAGCATGGTACTGGCACAAAAACAAAGAAGCAGATGTTTGGAACAGAATAGAGAACAAAGAGATGAATTCAGCTACTTACCGTTATTTGATCTTTGACAAGCCAATTAAAAACATTCAGTGGGGAAATGATTCTCTTTTTAACAAATGATGCTGGGTGAACTGGCTGGCAACCGGTAGAAGACTGAAACTGGACCCACATCTTTCACCATTAAATAAAATAGACTCTCACTGAATTAAAGATTTAAACTTAAGACATGAAACTAGAAAAATACTAGAAGAGGGTGCAGGGAAAACCGTTGAAGAAATCAGTCTGGAAGAATATTTTATGAGGAGGACCCCTGGGCAATTGAAGCAGCTTCAAAAATACACCACTGGGACCTGATCAAACTAAAAAGCTTCTGCATAGCCAAGAACACAGTAAGTAAAGCAAGCAAACAGCCCTCAGAATGGAAGAAGACATTTTTAGGTTATGTCTCTGACAAAGGTTTAATAACCAGAATCCACAGAGAACTCAAACGTACAAGCAAGAAAAGAACAAGTGATCCCATCACAAGCTGGGCAAGGGACTTGAAGAGAAACTTCTTTGAAGAAGACAGGCACACGGCCTACAGACATATGAAAAAATGCTCATCATCTTTAATCATCAGAGAAATGCAAATCAAAACTACTTTGCGATATCATCTAACTCCAGTAAGATTAGCCTATATCACAAAATCTCAAGACCAGACATGGTGTCATGGATGTGGAGAAAAGGGAACACTTCTACACTGCTGGTGGGAATACAAATTAATATATTCTTTTTGGGAAGATATTTGGAGAACACCTAGAGATCTAAAAATAGATCTGCCATTCAGTTCTGTAATTCCTCTACTAGACATATGTCCAGAAGACCAAAAATCACATCATTACACAGATATTTGTACCAGAAAGTTTATTGCAGCCCTATTCATAATTGGTAAGCCATGGAAAAAGCTCAAGTGCTCATCGATCCATGAATTGATTAATAAATTGTGGTTTATGTACACCATGGAATATTATGCAGTCTTAAAGAAAAATGGAGACTTTACCGCTTTCATGTTTACATGGATGGAGCTGTTACATATTCTTCTTAGTAAAGTATCTCAGGAATGGAAGAAAAACTATCCAATGTACTCAGCCCTACTATGAAAATAATTTAGGGCTTTCACATGAAAGCTATAACCCAGTTATAACCCAAGAATAGGGGAAGGGGGAAAAGGAGGGGAGGCAGGGTGGAGGGGGTGTGATTGGTGGTATTACACCTGCGGTGCATCTTACAAGGGTATATGTGAAACTTAGTAAATGTAGAATGTAAATGTCTTAACACAATAACTAAGAAAATACCAGGAAGTCTATGTTAACCAGTGTGATGAAAAATGTGTCAAACGGTCTATAAAAGCATTGTGTGGTGCCCCATGATCACATTAATGTATACAGCTATGATTTAATAAAAATAAAATTAAAATTAAAAAAAAATAAAATTATGGAAGAACTAAATAAAATTGAAAACAAAAGAATCATATAACAGATCAGCCAATCAAAGAGTTGGTTTTTTGAAAAGGTCAATAAAATAGATAAATTGTTGTCTAACCTAACCAGAAGTAAAAGAATAAAACCCCTAGTTTCATCAATCAGAAATGATAAAGGCCAAATAACAGCCTCCTCAGAAATTGAAAAAATCCTTAATGAATACTACAGAAAACTCTATTCTCAGAAGTATAAAAATCTGAAAGAAATAGATCAGTACTTTGAAACTTGCCACGTTCCTTGACTTAGCCAGAAAGAAGTGGAAATGTTGAAGAAGCCTATAACAAGCTCTCAAATAGCTTGAAATTTAAGAAATATCCCCCAAAAGAAAAGTCTGTGACCAGATTGCTTCACATCACCATTCTGCCAAACTTTTAAAAAGGAACTAGTACCCATATTACTTAATCTTTTCTAAAACTTAGAAAAACAAGGAATACTTCCAAACTCATTCTATGAAGCAAATATCATCCTAATATCCAAACCAGGAAAACACCCAACATAAAAATAAAATTATAGCCCAATATCTCTAATGAATATTTATGCAAAAATATTCAATAAGATCCTAGCAAACAGAATCCAACAACACATCAAACAAATTATACACCACGACCAGGTGGGTTTCATCTTAGGGTCCCAAGGATGGTTCAATATATATAAATTCATAAATATAATACATCACAAAAACAAAGACCATATAATTCTCTCAATTGATGCAGAAACAGCTTTTGAAAATGTTCAGTACCCTTTCTTGATCAGAACGCTTAAGAAAATATGTATAGATGGAACATTTCTAAAACTGGTAGAGTTCATCTCCAGCAAACCCATGGCCAATATCATAGTGAATGGAGTAAAATTGAAATCATTTCCACTCAGATCAGGAACCAGGCAAGGATGCCCACTGTCTCCACTGCTATTTAACATTGTAATGGAAGTCTTAGCCACTGCAATCAGGGAATAGAAGGCAATCAAGGGGATCCAAATAGGACCAAAGAAGATCAAATTGTCACTCTTCACAGACGATATGATTATATATCTAGAAAACTCCAGGGAATCAACTCACAAAACTCCTAGAAGTGACCAAGGAATATAGTAATGTCTCAGGATACAAAATTAACACTCATAAATCTGTAGCCTTTATATACATCAACAATAGTCAAGTGGAAAAAATAATCAAGGACTCCATTCCCTTTACAATAGTGCCAAAGAAGATGAAATATCTGAGAGTGTATCTAACTAAGGATGTGAAAGATCTCTATAAAGAGATATATGAAACTCTGAGAAAAGAAATAGCTGAAGATGTTAACAAATGGAAAAATAGGCTATGCTCATGGCTGGGAAGAATCAACATTGTTAAAATGTGTATACTACCTAAATCAATTTATAGGTTTAACCCGATCCCTATTAAAGCACCTCTGTCATATTTTAAAGACCAGGAGAAACTAGTACTTGGTTATATATGGAAACAGAAAAAACCTTGAATAGCCAAGACATTACTCAGAAATAAAAACAAATCAGGAGGAATCACACTTTCAGACTTCAAACTATATTATAAATTGATAGTGATCAAAACAGTCTGGTACTGGCACAAAAATAGAGAGGTTGATGTATGAAACAGAATTGAAGACCAAGAGGTGAACCCAGACACTTATCTTCATTTGATTTTTGATAAGCCTATTAAAAATATAAATTTGGGGAAAGATTCCCTATTCAATAAATAGTGTTTGGCGAATTGGCTGGCAACTTATAGAAGACTGAAACTGGACCCACACCTTCCTCCTCTAAAAAAAATGCATCTTACTGGTTATAGGACTTAAACTTAAGACATTAAACTATAAATATTCTTAAAGAGAGTTCAGGGGAAACGCTTGAAAAAAATGGCCCTGGAGAATATTTCTTGAGGAAGATACCCCTGGAAATTGAAGCAACATCAAAAATATATTACTAGGATCTGATCAAATTAAAACGCTTGTGCACTGCCAAGAACACACTAAGTAAAGCAAAAAGACAACCCTGAGAATGGGAGAGAATTTTTTCAAATTATACTACTGACAAAGGTCTAATAACCAGAATCCACAGACAGCTCAAACTTATTACTAAGCAAAAAAAAAGTGATCCCATTTCATTGTGGGCAAGAGACATGAACAGAAGCTTCTCTGAAGAAGACAAGTGCATGGCTTACAGACACATGAAAAAATTCTCATCATCTTTAATCATGAGAGAAGTGCAAACCAAAATTACTCTGAGATACCATCTAACTCCAGTAAGAGTAGCCCACATCACAAAATCCCAAAACAACAAATGTTGGCATGAATGTGGAGAAAAGGGAACACTTCTGCCCTGCTGGTGGGAATGCAAGCTAATACGATCCTTTTGGAAGGAAGTTTGGAGAACATCCAGGGATGTAAATCTGCAATTGCTCTTCTAGGTGTATATCCAAAGGACCAAAAATCATTTGGCAATAAATATTTTTGCACTAGATTGTTCATAGCAGCTCAATTCATAATAGCCAATTCATGGTAGTAGCCCAAGTGCCCATCGACCCATGAATGGATTAATAAATTGTGGTAAATGTATACCATGGAATACTATGCAGAAACAAAAAAAAATGAATACTTTATCGTTTTTATGTTTACATGGATGGAGCTGTAAAATATTCTTCTTAATAAAGTATCTCATGAATGGAAAAATAAATCCAATGTACTTAGTACTACTGTGAAACCAATTTGTAATAACTCACACTTGCATATGAAAAACGAAACACAATTTTAGCCTAAGATGAAAGAGAGAAGAAGAGAGAGAGGGTTGGGGACCGGGTGGTTGGAATAGTATGGGACAGTAGGGGGAACCACAACTATGGAGCACATTGCAAGTATAAGTTGGATCTACCACGTGTACAGCACAAATGCCCTAATGTTATAATTTGGTAAATGAGGTGAAAGCTGTATTGATTAGTATGATGTAAATACTCCAATTTGTACAAACATTCAACACTCTTTAATTAGCATAATTGTATTTATGATCTATATGCAAAAGACTTAATAAAAAATAAAATTTTTTCTTTGTCTTTGATTTTTCACAGTATTAATATAATGTACTTCAGAGAAGACCTTTTGGTGTTGAATCTATTTGTGATCATTAGATTCCTGTGTATCTGTATCTCTTTTAATACTTAGGAAATTATCAGCTTTTGAAGAACAATATATGTTTTCTATGACACTGGCCATGTCTTCTCCTTTTGTAACTCCAAAATTAAAATATTTAATCAATATTTAATGTCCCATAATGTCTTAGTAAATTATTTCAGAAGTCCTGTCTTTAATTTCATGTTTTTTTTCTGCATGATTTAGTGTGTTATTGAAGCTTTTTCTTATATTTTCTATTTCTTTCATTAAATTATTCACTTCCAGTTTTTTGTCTCTTTTTTATGACACTTATTCTTTATTTAATTTCTCACGCAGATCAAAATTTGTTTTCCTGATTTTGTAATTTTGTTTATCTGTGTTCTATTGTACCTCACTGACCTTATTTGGTTTAAACATTTCTTATCTTTATTTTTCATTTAAATTGCTTAATAAATAATCATTTTGTTTCTTTGGAAGTGTTATGTCTCTTTGATTATTCACATTTTCTGTGTCCTTACATTGATATCTGTGCTTCTGGTGCAGCATTCACATTGTCCACTCCTCAGGTTATTTTTAAAAGAGAAGTACTTTTTCCTATTGATGTAACTTTAGTATTATTTGGGTAGGGTACTGTGACTTTAATTATGGGTGAACATAATGAAGTAATTTTCATATGATTTCTTTAAGTATAATAAAAATTAGTTTTATTTCTGAGTTCCTCTGTAACCTAGAGAGTGATTGTTATCAGAGGCTGTGTTGAGGTTTTTCTAAGGAATAGGATTTCAGGTGGGCGAGTTTCTGGCATCTGGTCACTGACCTTACCAAAAGCAACTTTTAAACTTTCAAGAAAACAAACAAACAAACAAAAAATCCTCCTCAGAATTCAGGACTGGGTGGCTTTTTGATAAATTCTACCAAACTTATAAAGAAGAACAAAAAAACATTTTTTAAACTATTTTAAAAATGGAAGAAGAGGAATTATAGTCTGTTTCATTCTATAAGGCAAGCACTACTTTAATACAAAAATCAGACAAGAGAATATGAGCAATGATAAAGGAGACAAGCAATCAAAAAAAAGGGGGGCAGACCAATAGGTCAATATGTCTAATAAACATAGATGCAAAATCTTCAACAAAATACTAGAAACAAATTCTAACAACAGGAAAAAAAATTAAGTGATCAAGTGGTATTTATCTCAAAAATGCTAGGATGGTTCAGTATAGCCAAATCAATGATTATAATACATCACATTAACAGAATGAAGGAAAAACAACATGTGATCATCTCAATAGAGATATAAAAAGCATCTGATGAAATTCAAAATGCATTCATAATAAAAATATCAACAATTCAGGCATATAAGAAATAGACATAATAAAGGCCATATATGAAAATTCCACAGCTAACATCTTACCATCTTATCACATGAGGAAAATATATAAGTATTTTATTTAATATTTGGAAAAGAAAAGGATGCTCACTTTAAGCATTCTTATTCAACATAGTCGTGGAAGTCTCTTCCAGAGAAATCAAGCAAAAAAAAAGAAAAGAAATGAAAGACACCTGAATGGAAAAAGGCGAATTGAAGTTGTCCATTTTTTTGTAGACCACATGCTCTCATATAAAAACATAAAGACTTTATCAAAAAAAAACCCTTAGAACTTAACAAATTTAGTAAATTTATGGGATACAAAATCAGTACATAAATTTTCATAAAATTGAACACACTGTGTGGTATGTAAATCAGAGTAGCTACTATGTAAAGTCTGGGGAAGAGCCACAGGAGAAAATATATTGGAGTGGGTGATGTAGGGGGACTACATGCCCAAAAGAAGGTATTTCAGCCTTTTGCCTAAGGCTATCCACAAAACGGGACTATACCACATGATTTTCCAGTCTTTCTGTAAGCTCCTTATATTTTTTGGGTACCAAGAAGGCACTAGGGCAGGGCTTGATCATTTAACTTAGATGTGTTATGCTTTTTTATTCAATAAGCCAGCCTGTGCCTTTTCAATGGAGGATGCAAGCCATTCATATTCATTGAGAGAATTGATAATTGTGGTGCAGTTCTATTCATCCAATTTTGTGAAGTACATTGCTTAGTTCTATCCCTTGCACCTTTATAGATACTATGATTTGTCCTTTAGCTTCTGGGCATCTAATTTGCATCTGGGAAGCTCAGTGTGAAGAACAGTTATGAACATTTCCTGCAAAGCTGGTGTTGATTTGGTAAATTTTCGCAATGTTTCCATGTCAGTAAATGGTTTTATTTCTCCATCAAATCTGAAACTTAGTTTAGAATTAGTTTGAAACTTAGTAATAGAATTCTGGGCTAAAACAATTTTGTTTAAGAATATTAAAGGTATTCAACCCTCTTGTGGCTTGAAAAGTTTCAGCTGAAAAGTTCACTGTCATCTGATTGATCTTTCCCAGTAGGTCAATTGGTGCTTACTCCTGGCTTCTTGTAGATTCTTCTATTTCATTTGGAAATTGGCCAGGTTCATTACTATGTGTCAAAGAGATGCTCTGCTTAAACTAAGATGAACTGGGGTTTTAATTTCATCTATTGGGAGGGTGTTGTATCCTTTGGTGATGTTTGGAAAATTTTCATTTATGATATCCTCCAGTAGAGCTTCCATTACTTTGGGTTGCTCTTCTTTCCCTTTTGGGATACCTCTAATTTGTATGTTTGAATACTTTGTGAGGTTCTATGATTCTTACTTTTTTTCTGCCTCTTTAAATGTCTGAGTTAACTCAAGAGCCTTATCCTCTAGCTATGAGAGTCTCTCTTCTCTATGATCTAATCTGTTATTTACACTTTCTACTGCATCTTTAAGTTTCCTGAGTGACTCCTTAAGCTACAACATATCCTTTATAATTTCATCATGTCTTCCATTCATTTCTTAGGTCAATTTCTGGATTTTCTTTTGGTGGCTTTCCACTTTCCCTTGAATTCACTTCGTCAGTTTTACCATCCATACTCTAAATTATTTTCCTGTCATTTCCATACTTTCTTTATAGGTGGGATCCTCTGTGAGTGATACCTCATGATGCTTTGGGAGTTTAATCAGTTCTGGTTTTTCATTTTCATGAATTTTTTTTTTGAGGGAGTTCCTCCTCATGTGAGTTTTCTTCTTGTTTACTTCCTTCAAACTTCCTCTTTATCTTTAATGTTCCTTGTTTCTGTGCTTAGATATTGGAGTGGCCTCCTCCTTTGTTCTTGAAGTTTCCTGATGTCTCATGGGCTCCAAGAATGATGTTTCTAGGAGAAGCAAATCAGCCAGAGATGGCTGGAGTTCACTTTTCCTGATCTTCTTGAGAGAAGCAGGTGGGGATATGTCTCTAGCCCACTGTCTTGAAGCTTCTCTGCCTTTGAAATTTGGAACAAAACTTCTGACTCTGCTTCAGTGTTGGATAATCTGTTTTTTGATGTTGTTGTTGTTGTTGTTGTTGTTTCTTACCATAGATGTTGCACAGATTTGAATATTTTGTCTCAGGTCTGACACTTCTGGGAAAGCTTGATACACAAAGGGTGCTGCAACAAAATTCATGGAGAGATACTCTGGGCTCTGGCTGGTGAGGGGGCTGAGACACAGTCCAAAAAACACCTGGTATTTGGAGAGAGACTTACAGAAAGTGATGGGCTGGTCTGACTTGGATGGTGGAATTGGGGGCCTAGCTTGCAGATGGCTATTCAAGCCTGGAGGGTGGAGTATGAGCATGGCACAAGGCAGGCTGAGCATTGGTTTTTAGGATTATTAGAAGTTATGTGAAGTAGGGATGACATGAAGACCTGTGACTCCATGGTCACAGTGGTCATCATACCCCTCCTGTGAGCTTCCAAAGTAAATCAGTGGAGTATTGTCTCTCCAATTGATGGTAGCCTGTTGAGTCCCACCCCAAGTAATACCTGTACCTGGATTCTCTTGCACTGTATAAGGGAAGCACTTGGTTTCTTATCACCAGGTATGGCTTAAAGGAACCAGGAGAAAATGTGCTCCCTTCCCAGCCCTACCTTGTGTGGTGGTGCGAAAGCTTGGGATTGTCCCATCTCCTCTCCATCCCCCTCTGCTCCTGGTGTCTAGTGAGATAGCTCTGCACATTATTGAGTTCAGTCCCTGAACCAACCCAGAATATGTTATGATAGAGAGTACAGACTACCTTATACCTAACATCACACAGTGATAACTAGCTCTAGTTTTTACTTTTGCTATATAAATCTCTACATCACTTGTTTATTTGTTATTTCATTATTTCTTTTTTTATGCTGCTGGTATTCCACATTGTTTCTCTATGATATCATAATGCTATTTTTAAATGGAGTGATCTGAATGGGAACTGTTACCTATACATATTCACACTTTTCCTGGGAGAAGCTATACAGAGGCTGCTTCTAACCACCCATTTTTCTTCCTTCTATATATATTTTATTTTACATTTTAAAATATTAAGGGAGTACAGGTACATGGTTTGAATATGGGCTGTAAATGTTCCCATCACCTGAATAACATTGATTGAACCAACTAGGTAGGTTTGTGCTCCTTCCATTCTACATCTACCCATCTGCTTAATTTCTAACAATGTTGAATTCCTTCCGCTCACTTCTGTGCCCATTGGATAGTTCCAGTTTATTTGAAAATACACATGGGGCTTTTTTTTTTTTCCATTATTGAGATACTTTGATTAGAATAATAGTGTAAAGTTCCTTACAAATTTATGAATAGGTACTAATTCATCTCTTTATGGCTGAGTGGAACTTCACATCATTCATATTCTATATTTTGTTAGTCCACTCATAAATTGATGGGGACTTGATTTGCTCCCATGTCTTTGTAAGTGTGAATTGTGCTGTAATAAACATTTGAGCCCAGGTATCCTTTTGATGAAATGGCTTCTTTTCCTTTGGGCATATACCCAGTAGTAAAATTTCTAGATAAAATAATAGGTCTACTTTTAGTTTTTTTAGAAATATCTGTACTGTTTTCCATGGGGATTATACTAATTTGCAGTGGCACCAAAAGTGTATAGATGTTTTTTTTTTTTTTTTTTTTTTTTTTCCTCTCTGTATCCATGACAGTATCTATGGCTTTTAGACTTTTTAATAAAAGCAATTCTAACAGAGGTAATGTGATATCTCATTGTGACTTTATTTTATTTTTTATTTTTTTGAGACAGTCTCACTTTGTCACCTTTGGTAGAGTGCCATGGTGTCGTGGGTCACAGCAATCTCAAACTATTAGGTTCAAGTGATTCTCTTGCCTTAGCCTTTCAAGTATCTTGGACTATAGGTACCTGCCACAATGCCTGGCTATTTTAGAGACGAGGTCTCACTATGGCTCAGGCTCTTCTTGAACCTGTGAGCTCAGGGAATACACCTGCCTCAGCCTCCAAGATTGCTAGAATTACAGGCATGAGCCACTTCGCCTGGTCTTCATTATGACTTTAATTTTTATTTTCCTGATGATTAGTGATGTTGAACATTTTTCATATTTGGTAGTCCTTTATCTTCTTTTGAAAACTTTATTTTTGTATTTTACCCACTTTTTAGTGGAGCTATTATTTTTTCTCACTGATTTATTTGAATTATTTCTAGATTTTAGATATCAGCCCTTCATCTGATGTGAAGATTGTGAATATTTTCTCCTATGCTGTAGGTTGTCTATTTCCTATGTTGATTGTATTCTTTCCTGTGCACAAGTTTTTAAATTTAATCAAGTCATATTTATTTATTTTTGTTGATCCAATAACTGCTGTCTGATTAATAGTCATAATTCTATGCCTTGACCAATGTTTAGAAGAATTTTTCCTAAAATCAAACGCCATTTCATTACACAAGTGACAACCTAGCTGAAAAATAAATCAAGAAAACAATCACATTTACAAAATTTTACAAAATATTATTTACATGATGGCCACCTGTTTGTTCAATTCTGTAGTGAATATTCTGAAAATAATGGCAAATTTACTAACAATTTCCCCTTTGCCTTCTGTATTATTACTTTGTAAATATTCAACAGAGTTCTGGAATTCCTAGCTGGAGAAAGTACTAAAATTAGATGGAAGAAAATGAAGGGGACAGAAGAAGTCAAAATATTCATTTTTAATTAATAGACCTACACAAAACATACTGTCCCAAAGCAAATGATTATACATTCTTCTCACCAGCCCATGAATCACACTCCAAAATTGATCATGTCCTAGGATGCAAATCAGGACTTGAAAAAATTATTTATACTTAGTATCATTTCATCCAATTGAATATAGGTGGAATTCAATTTTGTTAAAAAAAATTTGTATCCCCACACAAAGCCATGGAAAATAAACAAGCTTATGCTGAATGACAGTTGGGCCGATGAGAAGATAAAAAGATGAAATTATTAAATTCCTCGAACATAATGACAATGAAGCTACAAGCTGCTAAAACCTGTGGGATACCGAAAAAGCAGTCTTGAAAGTGATATGTATCTGATTAAATGCCTATATCAAAAAAGAAAAAAAAAAAAGAGCACATCAACAATCTAATGAATCATCTCAAGAAAATTAAATAGGAAGATCAATCCAATTTCAAACCCAAGAGACGAAATAATCCAAATTAAATCAGAAATAAATGAAATTGAAATCAAAATATTCATTCGGAAAAAATAATGAAAAATGTTGGTTCTTCAAAGAGATAGATGAAATAGCTAAACTTTTCATGAGATTAGCTCAAAACAGAATAGTAAAATCTCTAATAATCTCAATAAGAAAAAAAGGGGGGAATAACAGCAGATACCACAGAAATAACAAGAAATTATCTTGACATCTACAAAAAAATGTATACACCCAGAAATTTGATGATGTGGAGGAGATGGAACAATATCTGAACACACATATTCTCCCTAGACTTAACAAGGAAGAAATAGATCTCTTGGACAGAGCAATATCGAGAACTGAAGTTGAAGAAACAATAGAAAGCTTAAAACAAAAACAAAAGCCCTGGATCACACAGCTTCACATAAGAATTCTATCAAACCTTCAAAGAAGAGTTTTGACCAATAATGCAGAAACTATTCCAAAATACGGGGAGGGAAGGACTCTTCTCCAACATGTTCTATGAAGAAAAATTACCCTGATACCAAAACCAGGAAAGAAACTATATAAAAATGAAAACTACAGACCAATTTCACTAATGAATAGAGTACACTATCAAATAGAGTACAACTGCACACATACACACACACACACACACACACACACACACACATATATATTTATATATCATGTACATATATGCATGATATACATATATACGTTATATATTAATATATATATATACATACATACATTATATATGTATATATCATGATCAAGTAGGCTTTATCCCAGGGATGCAAGGATGGTTTAACATATGCAAATCTATAAATGTAATTCACAGTATCAATAGAAAGAAAAATAAAGATCTTATAATCATCTCAATAGATTAAAAAAAAAACATTGACAAAATTCAACATCCTTTTCTAAACAGAAAACTTAAAAAAATAGGTGTATATGGCATATTTCTTAAACTGAATTAAGCCATCTACAACAAACCTACAGACTATATCACACTGTATGGAGTAAAATTGAAAGGTTTTCCACTTAAAACTGCAAGCAGAGAAGGATGTCCACTAATGCCTGTACTATTCAACATAGTGCTGGAAGTTCTAGGCAGTGCAGTCAGGCAAGAGAATATTAAGGGAATCCAAATGGAGGCAGAGTTGGTCAAAATCTTCCTCATTTCAGATAATATGATTTTATACTTAGAAACTCTCAGAGATTCAACCACAATAATTCTGACAGTAATCAGGGAATATTATAATAACTCAGGGTTCAAAATCAATGTCCACAAATCTGTAGCTTTTGTATACACCAAAAACTGTCAAATTGAGAAAAAAGTCAAGGGCACAGTATCTTTCACAGTAGCTTCAAAGAAAATAAAATACTGGAGAATGTACCAAACAAAGAAGGTAAATAATCTTTACACAGAGAATTATGAAACTCTGAGTAAAGACACAGCAGAAGACATTAACAAATGGAAGAAGATACCATTCTCTTGGCTAGAAAGAATCAATATTGCTAAAATGTCTAAATTATCCAAAGTAACCTACAGATTTAATGTCATCTCCATTAAAATATCAACATCATACTTTGAATAACTGGAAAAAGATGGTGCTTAATTTTCTATGTAACTATAATAAAACCTGTATAGTTATGGCAGTATTTTCTTGTAAAGCAACAGCCATCACTGTACCAGACTTCTGGTTATATTACAGGTACATAGTGATCAAAACATAATGATATTGGCACAAAAACTGACATATAGATACACAGAACAGAATAGATCTCCTAGAGATTAAACCAGCCTCCCATTACTCTCTGATCTTTGATAAACCAAACAATAATATACACTGTGGAAAAATTTCTATTCAATAAATGATGCTGGGAGAACTGGATAACCACATGTAAAAGACTGAAATTGCACCTGCATCTTTCATCACTTACAAAAATTGACTCAATTTGGATAAAAGATTTAAATCAAAGATATCAAACAATGAAAATCCTAAAAGAAAGCATGGAAAAGCTCTTCAATATACTGGCCTGGGGAAAGATTTTATGAAGAGGAATTTATTAGTAATCCTAGCAACAACAAAAACATGTATTTGGGACTTAATTAAGCTGAAAATCTTATGCACAACTAAGAACACAATAATAAAAGCAAATAGGCAACCTTCAGAATGGGAAAAGTTATTTGCATGTTATAAATCTGAAAAGGGATAAATAACCAGAGTCTAAATAGAACTCAAATTAGTCAACCAATAAAACAGCCAACAATCCCATCTATCACTGGGCAAGAGGCATGAATAATGTCTCTCTTTCCTCTCTGAAGAAAATAGATGAATGTCTAAAAAACACAATCAGTATGTTTATCTTCTGTAAACATCAGAGAAATGCCAATCCAAATAACCTTGAAATATCATGTATTCCAAGTGAGAATAGCTCACATTACAATGTCCCAGAGCTACAGTTGGTGGCATGGATGTAGAGAGAAGAGAGCAATATTACTCTATTAATAAGACTGAAAAGTAATGCAGCCTGTTTGGAAAGAAGCATACAGAATCTTCAAAGACCTCAAAACAGAACTTACATTTGATCTCACAATCCCTTTACTAAGCATCTACCCAAATGATAATAAAATCATTCTATCGTAAGAACATTTGCACTAAACTGTTTATTGCAGCTTAATTTACCATTGCCAAGATGTGGAAACAACCTATGTACCCACCAACCCATGAGTAGATTTATAAACTCTGGTATTTGTATACCATGGAATACTATTTAACCATAAAATGATAGAGACAGGGTGGTGACTGTGGCTCAAAGGAGTATGGCTCTGGCCCCATATACTGGAGGTGGTGGGTTCAAACCCAGCCCTGGCCAAAAACTGCAAAAAAAAAAAGACATTACACCTTTTGTATTAAACTTGATAGAGTTAAATTTTTTTTTCTTAGTAATAGTAAAGTATCACAAGAAAAACAAGTATCAAATGTACTCAATGCTAATGTAAAACCTGTAGACCAACTAATGCATGCCCACACAATACAACACTCAATTTCTTTTAAGTTCAGGGGATAAGGAAGGAGAAAGGGGGGAGAATGGTAGTGTGTATGGTGTATCTCCTGGTTATAAGACACAACTATAACATGGACTTTACCTAACAATTGCAAACCTTGTAACCTAATCCATGTATCCTCACATTAATCTGAGATTGAAAAAAGAAAAAACAAGTTTAACAATATTCTGCCCACAAAATATACAATTTAAATAAAATAATATAGGTTGAAAGTAGAAGAAAAAAATCTTTAATAAAAATAGTTACTTTCCTGATAGCATATAAATTGGTGTTTGTACTGTAGAAAATTTCAAGAAGCAATGATGTACATTACACAGTGATTAATGAATGGTGTGACTGGGAAAGAATAGTAATTCTAAATGTGTATTCATCAATCAACAGAAGAGAAAAATGTGTCAAATACAAGCAAACAGAATACAAATAAAAATAAAAAAATAAGAATTAAAGATTACTAATAATACCAAGGATCATAAATCACAACTTCAGTGAGAAAAGACAGTTAACTAAAGCCACTATTGAGATGAATCTCAAAATGCAACCATCTGAAAAACTTTTTAAAGTGGCCACCATAAAATTGCAACAACAATTAATGATGAAGTATTTTTAAATTAGTAAAATTAACTAAAAAGTAAAATTTATAAAAATGTAGCATAAAATTATTAAATAAACATATAGTAACTTAAAAATAACTCACTGTATGGACTAAGTCGTAGACTGAACATGACAAATAATACAATCAGTGAAAATAAGAGTAATATATTTTACTCAGTATAAACAAAAGAGAGAAGGTAGATTAAAAATAAAAAGTTATCAGAGCCTTAGGGATTTGTGGAATGATAACAGAAGAACCAACGTTTATATTATTGAAGTCTCAGAAGGATAGGGGCAGAGAATGGGTTTTAAAAAGTAATTGTGAGTTGAAGACAAGATGGCGGACTGAAGCCAGCTTTCCACAGAGGCTCCCGTCCAGAAGGAGAGTTAAGGGACAAAAATTTAGTAAGTAACCTGGTAAATTTGAGCTGCACCAAGAGAGAAGGTTGAAGAATGCACATCAAGACCACTGAGGCAAATTGCGACCACAAGGATGCAAACAAAAGGTACAAAATCAATCACCAAGTGGACGGGAGTCTCCCCTCCCCCATGAGACCAGTTCAAAAGCCCCACAAACAAACAAACGGGCAGAAATTAAAGGCCCTCCCACTACACTTCATGGGAGAGACCTTCTAAAAACTGGACCTACCTTCCCTACTAGAGTGCCATGGCATTCTCCTGCCAGGCATAAAACTGTATAAAACTGTATATATCCTTTGCCGGCAACCCTGAACTCACAGCACTCCCCTCCACTCACACTGAGGTCTGGAGGCCTGTCCAACAGGAGTTTGGATTCTTAGGTGATTTCTCAAGGGGTATGGACAGTGCCTGAGCTGCGAATGGTCAGCGCTGACTCTGAGGCATGCGAGCGAAGAGAGGGCAATCGGCAGAGGGGGTGTCACGCCAGGATGGCACTTCCCTGTGGTGCGGTACAGCGGCCCTCCATGGGCAGCAATACGGCCAGGCATAAAACTGAGTGAAACTGTAGATTCCCTGTTTTTAGCGCTGAGCTCCCAGCACTCCCTCCCACTCTCACTTGGGGGTCTGAGGGCCTGCCCCACAGGAGTTCGGATTCTTGGGTGATTTCTCATGGGGTGTGGGCAGTGCCTGAGCTGCGCTGTCTTTGGGGAATGGAAGCAAGTAGAGGACGGTGGGCAAGAAGGGAACTGCTCTGGCAGTGGTGCGGCCAGGCATAAAACTGTGTGGAACTGTGTATGCTTGCTACCTACACCTCTTGGCCCCAGCACTCTCCTTCACCCCCACTCTCAGATCTGGAGTCCTGTCCCCCAGGAGTTCGAATTTTGGGGTGATCTCTTGAGGGGTGTGGACAGAGCATAAACTGCGGCTGGTCAGTGCTGACTCTGGAGTGCAGGACCAAGGAGAAAAGGGTTGGCTGGGTGCCCACCCCAGAGCGGCAGTTTCCAGAGGTGGATCAATAGCCCTTTTTTTTTGTTTAACAGAAAAATGACTCACTTCTGAATATTCTGAAACCACACCCCCTGTCTCCCTGGGCAACCAAAGGAGGCCACCCGTGAGTAAAGGATTTGCCTGACACTGCTCACAAACCCGGTAAGCTTCCAGGACAGGCCGACTCAAAGAGGTAACCAAATACAAACCTCTAGCAGCAAAGACGTTTGAACTCAGAACAGCTTGTCTTCTGCAGGCGATTTTAGCAAAACAGAGACAGAATCCCGCAAAGTTGTTCTGTTCTGTTCTGTTCTGTTCTGTTCTGTTAGCAACATCAATCAAGGGTGGGGCTAAGCCTGAGTGAACACCCCCCCCCGACTTTCATCAAGCGCACGAGGATGTCAGGCCTCACGTCCTCCTGCTAGATAGGAGCTGACTGCAGAGGCTTACCATATTTCCTTGTGAATCAGACAAGTGCAAATTCCTGGAGTCTCTGTTCACTACAGGCAACTGGGTCAGCCAACTGCAGAGATACGAGTGACTGGTCCGAAGGAGGGGCAAAGTGGGGAAGGAGATATCAACCTTCCCAGACTTATGTATTTGCTCTGTGGCTCCTCCTGACTCCACGCAGCACTGGAGTAAGCCAGACCAGAGTAGTCACCAGATCCCTATGATCCAGTTCCCAGAGACCTCTTGAACTCTCCCATCTGAGACAGGTGATGATTGAGACAATTGATTTGGACCTTTTGAACTGAACCAATAGACTGAGGACTTTTCAGGTGGTGCCCTGGGTGTGCGGTTGTAGGAAGGTTTGATTTTCCTTTTCCAATTGGTGCCAGAGGTGGGCGGGTGGGGTGACTTAATTGCTGGATTTTCCCCACAGCTGAGACTTCAACCCAGAGTAAATGTTACACTAGGGTCGAACAGAAACCAGCTAAAAAAAAGACAGAACTACTGAGCCCCACCACACTAGACAGGGCCCCAGTTTCTCAGGCCACAACACTGTACAGACCATCAATAAAGCCCCAGGGGAAAAATCAAAGGGAGTAAAATAACCATGGGGCAGAATCAGCATTAAAACTCTGGTAACATGAATAACCAGAACAGATCAACCCCCCGAAGAAAAGATCAGGCAGATGTAATTGAAGATCCCATTCATAAACAACTGGCTGAGATGTCAGAAATTGAATTCAGAATTTGGATTGCGGACAAGATTAATAAAATGGAATTAGGCATTTGAGGAGAAATTCAAAAGTTGTCTCAAGAATTTAACAAATTTAATGACAAAACCACCAAAGACTTAAACACACTGAAGCAAGAATTTGCAGCACTCAAAGATATTAAAAATACAGTAGAATCCCTCAGCAACAGAATGAAGCAAGCAGAAGAAAGGATTTCTGACATTGAAGATAAAGCCTTTGAACGCTCCCAAGCTCTCAAAGAGG
>CAUYPK010119687.1:0-20634 GCA_963574355.1 Loris lydekkerianus
AGATGTCTTGGCACAATAACTGGGAGAATGCCAGGAAGGCTGTGTTGACCAGTGTGATGAAAATGTGTCAAACGGTCTATGAAGCTAGTGTATGATGCCCCATGATCATATCAATGTACACAGCTATGATTTAATTAAAAAAAAAAAAAGGAAGGGATGAGAAACCTGTTGGAGAAATCATTACCACTTTTTTCTTTCTTTCTTTCTTTTTTTTTTTTTGAGACAGAGTCTTAAGCTGTCACCCTGGGTAGAGTGCTATGGCGTCACAGCTCACAGCAACCTCCAACTCTTGGGCTTAAGCGACCTACCAGGTGGCTGGAACTACAAGTACCCACCACAACTCCTGGAGATATATATATATATATATATTTTTTTTTTTTTTTTTTTTTTTTTTGGTTGTAATTGTCATTGTTGATTGTTGTTTGGTGGACCTGGGCTGGATTTGAACCTGCCAGTTCCAGTGTATGTGGCTGGCGCCCTAGCCACTTGAGCTACAGGCACCCAGTGGAAATCATCATCACTTTTTTAGCTCTAAGAAATTACCTCCTGAGGCACTCTGCCCTCCTTGAAATTAGGGTAAATCTGCTTCCCTGCCTATTATTCCTAAGGATGGAGTGGTACAAATGTTCTATTGAGTAGCTGTGCCTTGCTGTGTACCCTCAAACAGCAAATACTTTATTGAATGAGGCCACCCTTTTCCTTTCACTAATTCTAGGAGGAGCATCAGAGAATGAGTTCCCTCATTAGGAGTCTTTATTCTTTGGTCCCACATTATCCATACATCCTGTTTGTAGGATTACAGAGGAAGTTCTGGGTAAGTACTATTTCTGATTATGCTCTTTTTGAACGCAGTATGTACCATTCAAGCATGGGGTAGTTAAATTGGAGGCATGCCCGATCGTCATGAGCACTTAATCACATTCATTCCTTTGATGAATGCGGTCTATTTAACGTAAGCAGAGACAAGGGTTAGATAGTTAATCTTTCCTAGCTCATAACAAGGCATTGCATGGTAGAAGAAAGCATACAAAGAAAGGTTGAAATATCATGTACCAGGAGAGAATATCCCATCGCCAGAGCCCCCTGGCCAGCCAATGATTTCTCTCATTTTCTTTAGTGTGACATATTCCAAAAGCACAAATACTGGAGCAATTTCATAGGTGAACCTGAAACGCAGTAATGGCCACCTGTTAGGTATGTAACGCCAAGAAATCATTCACCATCATCACCACATCTGCACAATCACAAATGTTATGATTCTAATATTAAGCAGAGAGAAAATTATTTCAAAAGGGTCTTCCAAACCCTTTCCTCATTTTTCTGTATTCCTAAAGCCAAGAGCTTCAATTATTTACCTAATGCACATGAGTGGTTTATCCCGGTGAATTAATAAGGAGCATTGCAGAGTAATACTATTTAATAGACAGCCGGGACCATTTCTCTTTCACATTATATGTAATTATAAACTAAACATGCCCCAAAAATCCTTTCTGTGCTTTAAGATTTTTGTATAGTTTGAGTGTGTGAAAGATAGATCAGGACTATTTTCTATTAAGTTAGCGTGAACACTGATGTACTTCTGAAGTTCATATCACTATTTAGGGGCTACTTCATAGAAAGATTTTCACATAGGAGGTGAAGACTATGGAATCTCACTAATAATTATCCTGGATTACACAAAAATACATTTAGCGACTTACATGTTAGTGTTTGCTGTTGACGTCAGCCAGTCTGCTGCTAATCCGACCATATCCAATCCAGTGGAAAGTTGATTGAAATATCTGGGATGCCCTGAACAAAATGGAATACCAGAATCAGGACTGAGAGGCCATGAAACAAATGTCTCTCAAACACATGACTTTTGTCGCTAAAGAACCTTGAAAGATCCTTCAGTCATAGGAAATTCATATTCAGCAAGCAGACGTTCATACACGTGTGCAAAGGTACATGAACACACACTCACACTCTTAAAAGCATTTCCTATCATCACAGAGACTACTTTGGGTTTTGAAATGTCTTAAAAGACTCTAAAAATACTCCTTTAAATATATCCTATAAGAGACAACAAGTGTGGTTTGCAATCTGGACACTGGTTTTATTTTCACATTCTTCCAATAATAGTTTTGCAAACTAAAATGCTACTACTAACCCAATGCAATTCAAAGACAGGTGACTTCTTGTTTGCACTGCTGCTGCTAAAGATCTTTTTTTGTTGTAGTTGTTCTGAGAATCAGTCAGACCATGACATCCCCCAGGCATGCCAACATTCATAATAATATCAGTGACAAATGGCTGATGATTACAAAAGACAGGGCAAAAATGAGAAAATAGGACGCCCTCGCTGAGTGATCTGCCCTGGATTCAAGAGGTGATGATTGTCTCAAGCATGACATGGACAAAACTAATTCTTGCCAATTCTTTTCTGCCTTAATATTTGATTATAAACAACAGAGCTCCCTCCTAGTAACAAGTTAAAAGAAAGCTGAATACAGTTAACATCACTGTCTTGTCAATAAGATACGTAAAAAAATATCCAATGGCCCGAGCAATCCAGGAGCAAGACTTATGTAATTAACTTCTGGATTTCTCTAAAACTCTCTCAACGGACTGATGTCCACATTCTCCTGAGGCTATTATTTAAAATGTGATTATAAATGTCTCATTGGAATTCTGTTTCCTCCATTCACCCCACAAAAGCTTATGAATAAGTCTGTGATTTGCATAGCAGCAAAAATCATGGCAGAGGAACAATTATGGAAATAGCGTCTGATAAAAAGGTATCTGCCACTTACTGGACACCCGTCTGAAGCCTGGGGATGTGATAGTCTCTGGTTGCCAGCACGGGCAAAACAAGATAAAGGAAGGCAATGGGGAAAGCAGGGACAAAAGTCAACACCCAGCTTAAGTCCTGGCCTGGAGTGCTCTCTCTTATCAGCCTCAGGCATGTGGCCAGAGGTTAGACAGGGGGAAGAGATAGGAGCTGGGAAGCAGCACATTCTAGAGGGATTAGGGCTTGTGGACAGGATTTTTACCTCCTTGTGGCCTTGCACGGTACCTTTTCTACCTTTTTCTGCTCTTTTCCAGGTGCTCTGAGGCTAACCCAGGGCAGTCTACCCATCTATAAAAGGTGACAAGGGCTTTGATGCTGCTGCCGCCATCTGGAACAGCCCTCCCTTCTCTCTGCCTCATTGATCCCCTATTTCATTATGGTGGAATTACAGCTGAGATCATGTCTTCTCCCTCTGATGCCCCTTCATTTCTCTTTCCCTAAGCCATTTTTTAAAAGGAGGAAATAATAAGGATTAGCAAATCTATCCATTAATCGACTCTCCCCATTCATACACACTTTCTGGATGAGTCTGCTGTCTGTTATCACTCAGTATTTAACACCAGGGAAACCATGGCATGCAAATCTCTGCAGAAAATTGAGAGCAATTCCAAGAGGTATGCTGTGGCCCTGGACAGAAATCCACCCCGATTGACCACTTGTGGTAAACTCTGAAAACAAGTATGATGTTTCTATTGCTGAATTTCCCTTTCTCTACCTGTGTAGTTGATCTTGGTCAACCATTTCATCTGAATCTCTCCTGCCTCAACATTTTCATTCATTTGCTCACTTTTCATTCATATTTCTGTGAAAGTACACAGGGAGGTAGTTTGACAGGGGAGGGCAATAGGCCCTCTTGATTTCTGGTAGAAAAAGTCCCCTAATTACATTTGCACTTGTCCTGTGGCCCCTACAGGCTGCTGGGGAGGACTCCCCAGCAAGAGAATCTAGACAGGGCTCTCTGAGATAGAATGTGAGAGTCTATTAGCTGCCCGGAAGCCCCTGGCGTCCCACTGCTATCACGCCAGGCGGGGCTCTGTGATGGGAACACCACTTGCTAGGCTGAGGCTGGGGGGGGGTGGTGTCACACTCAGCCTGTATAATCAGGGAGACAGAGCATTCAGGATGTGAGATTCTAGCCTTTCCAGGCTCTGAAATGCTCCCCACAGATGAGCAAATGAGCCCAGAGAGGTGCTCAGACTCTGCCAACAACCAGCCTCAGGCGACTCTGATGGTCAAAATCAGTTAGGAAGGGATAAAAGTAAGTCCAAATGGCCTTTTCTATACTGGCAACACTCACAGAGGGGTGGACTCATTTATCCACTTTTCAATTTCTTTTGTCTGCTGGTCAGGCTAAAGATTCCAGACTACTTTAACCCCTGCCCTCTCCCCCAGCCACCACCATCACCACTATTATCAAATCTAAGGACATCCACAAACGTTAATTACTCCAGAATGTTATCATTCCCGGCAGATTTATATTCCAATATTTCTTACAGAGGTAATTTTAGCAATGCATAAAGACTTCCATTTTAAACTATTTCTCTACTGCCCCTTACTCCTCTCTAAGCTTGGAGTCCAAGCAGAAATCAGGTTAAGATCCCTGAGTAGAAACCAACTGATAACATGCATTTTATAAAATAATCTCCCCAGAAGCATTTATTCCAATGTCTTCTGGTAGCAGGATGGTAACTACTTTGACACATCCAAAATAGTAGTAGATGACAAATATGACAGTTATAGCATAAAAAAATCCATAAATTTGCCACTTGAGGTGAGAAGATGATGCTGTTAATTGTTTTTGAAATGTTATTTGGGGGGAGCAGGCCAGCAGAGTAAATATTATGAATAATATTGAGATATTAAATTAACATTGATACACCTTGCTTAGAAATTCAACTGAATCCATTATATTTTTATTGGAATTTTAAATAAATGTATTAGAGCAACAGTTCAACAGTTGCGCAAGAATTATGGCAGAATCTAAGTATGGAATCGGCCCATCTTTTCCAGACTTTAAATAGAATGCTGACAGACAGAACTATTACTTTCATTGACTTGCAATTCCCATGAGCTTAACTATTTAAATTGCATTTCAAACACAACTAGCTTGTAAGGATGAAGGTGTAAGTAAAACATTTTCATAGATTCTTTTTGGTTTGGTAGCAATCAAAATAATAGGCAGCAATTTACTATTAGCTTATTTAAATAGTAGGTAAGGGGAATGGGTCAGAGGAAAACTAATTAAAAACATTGTTTAGATTTGCACTGACAGATCTATGAAAAGCTGGGGGGAGGCACATTTTTTAATGTCTAGTACAGACAGACATCATGTGGGTTCTTGTGAACATTGATTGGGGACAGTATTTTATACACCTTCCAAAATGAGTCCACAGATTGACTTTGATAAAAATGACAAGTTAAATTTCTTTCCCTGTGTATCTAGTTCTAAGTCTATAGTCTCACAAAACTGTATTCTAATAATGTGGTAAATTGATTTCCCAAGCTTTCTTTTCTTCTATGTATGCTTTTCCTTTCTGTTGGTATAAAGAATGTGTGTGTGTGGGGGAAGATCTAAGAGTCCATTAGAATTCACCAACAAAATTTTGCAATATTAAAAAGATGACAGTTCCTAAGGCAAATAATGTTCCTGTCATATTTTATGCTTTTTACTTGCTAGAAAATATTTTTAAGTCTACTAATCACAAAGTCTCTCCCCCGTCTCCTAGAAATTCATTCATATTTATTTTTATTGCTTTAATGAAATGCCATGCCATCATGTGTCAGGATGATTAGGGACCATGAAGAAAGAGAGGATAATCATGACCTGGGCAGACGAATGGCTGACTTTGTGTAGATAAAATGAAAGCTTGGAGTGTGCCCAAGTACATGTTAGACCTGGAGCTACAGCATGGATGGAGTATCAAGAACATGGTGAAAAACCAATAATGAGACCACAAAATACATTAGAAAAAAATTTACCCCTAAAGATTTCTGATGTACCCCCTCCCTCCTTCTTTCTTTTACATACACAGTTGCTGGGAGGGACACACATCCTTACATAACATGGCTGAATTGCTAGTCCATATCGTATTTCTTTTGGTCTATGTGTGCATATTTCTTTAAAAAAATAGGGAAAAAATTCAGAATTCAAATCTGAAGTCTTGGCCATTTGAGACAATGCCAAAACATCACCCCTCTGGCTCAATAATTACATAGAATGGTCAGTCCAGTTTCTGACCAGGTCCATGGCAGAGAAATTCCCAGCACTGCACTGCTATTTAGGCTTTTGTTTAGACCATGCCTTCTGAGCTTTATTCCATACTCCTTGTCTTTCTCCATTTTGAGTTGCTTCTACTGGCCTCTGCTGGTGTAGAAATGGTTGCTTCTACACCAGTGGTTAAATCTCACTGATGTAAGATCTGGTGATTTATGCTTCGATATCGTTTCTGATATTATCAACTTCAGAAGCATTAATGACAGTGAAAGGTGCTTTGGATTCGAAGCATTGCAATAGTGACTATTTTGCAGATAATGAAAATACCTTTGCAATTTTGTAAATACCAGTAACTCCATAAAACTAAGTGTTTTTATAGAAAAGGATTGCAAGAAAAGAAAGCTTTATTATTTCTGATTGGACAATACCTGTTTTAATTGCATACTTTAGAGTTGTTTGGCAATGCGTCAAAATGTCCTCCAAATTTTGTGGTTGATCTGCCAATTCCCAATTATACTCCTGGAGAAGCTCATTCGGATAATGGAAATCAATCACTTTGGTTGATCTATCAAAACTCTTCACCACATACTGAAGCAAAATGTCCACAACATCTTGCAGAAATGCCAAAGTGGGCCTTTCTCCATCACAAGCTGGCAGCAGATCTAAAGAATGGAATTGAAATGTCACCTTTTAATTCTACCATCAACATATTCAGGCAAGGTCTGGATCAGGCAATTTCTCTCTGAACTGAGAAATTTCATGTTAAAAAAAGCTTTCGGAAACACAAATCATTTTCTTTGAAGGAGAGCCTTTTCTCAAAGACAAAGAGAATGAATGAGAGTATTGATTTCTGCTCTCCAAGTAAACTCTTGCATTTCAACTCATAACTTATTTTTACTTTCTTTTTGTGTGTGTGTAAAGAGAGGGCACCTCCATTTATCTATTTCACAGCAGTTCGTTGTTTGCTAACCATTATTTCTCAGTAAATCATCTTAAATGTTTATGGACATACTTCACATCAGAAATGTTTGAGGAATGCCTCGGGGCAGAACAGGCAAAATGGAGCAGCAACCTTGGCATCTCTGACTGTTTCCACGATATATGTGTGTGTGTGTGTGTGTGTGTGTGTGTATGAGAGAGAGAGAGAGAGAGAGAGAGAGAGAGAGAGAGAGAGATATTGAGAGATTGAGAGAGAGAATATGAATGAATTTGGGAAACCCGGCTTGTAAGTGCGCGGGGATAAAACTTCACGCAGGGGCCTCAAGTTAGTAGCATCCTTCTCCTGTGAAGTCGCACCCACGACCTAATCTAAAGACATAAAATATCTCTGCATTTCTACATTGCCTGGCACTGTATCTAAAATCGAGTCCCACCTCGAGGGGGAGGCCCAGGCAGCCTGGGGAAGCCGACGTCCAGCCACAGCGCGCGCGAGCGCCTCGGTCACCTCCGCCCAGAGGGCAGCGCCGGGGGGACACCGCTGCTGCGCCGGAGCCCTAGTGGAGCGCAGAGGCCGGGGGTCGGGGCTCCGACGGAGAGGACACGTCCAGCATTTCTTGCTGTCGTCCAAAGATTGTGGCAGGGCCTGCTTCTCCCGCCTCCGGGACGCCTGGATCCTGCTCCCAGCCAGTCCCTCCAGGCCGCCTTGGGAGGGGCCGAGAGAGGGGCAGGGACGCCTGCGGCCCCGCGAGAAGCGCTTACCTGTTGCGTGTAGAAATGCGTAGTTGACATCCGCTTTGGGGCAGCTGCAGGGTTTCTGGTTGCAGGCGCAGGCGGCCTTTCTGTCGGCGGCCCGCGGGGGCCCGCTCCCGCCTCTCTCTGCCGGCTTCTCTGCGTCCCCGTAGAGCAGGGCTGGCAAGGACACGGAGCACCGGCCTCGGTCAGCCGCCCCCCGGGCCCGGTTCCCTCGCCCTCACCCACCCGCGGCCAAGAAACCGCATCTGCACCGATGCGGGATGCGGAGGTGAGAAGGCGGCTTTCCCCAGCCGGCCTGGAGCGCTCGACCTTGCCCGTCCCGCGTCCCCCTGCGCCCGCACTCACCACACAGCTTGTTGCTGATGCCGCCCGTGAACTTCTGAGCCACTTGGCACCAGGCTCTCGCTGCAAGGAAACACAGGCGGGCGGACAGCGAAGCAGGAAGAGAACAGCAGACGGACGTGTGAAATTTCGTTCTACGGGAGCGTGCATAGGCCCGGGGTCCCAGGAAGGGCTGCCTTCCTCCTGCATGGCCGCCTGGGACCCGGCGCGGTGGGCAGGTGCGCGAAGAATGGAAACCCGGCCGCCTCGACCGGCCCTCATTTCGTTGATTTGTTTTCCAAGCAGAAGCCCACACCGCGGCCGTCTGCGCTGGCCTTTTAGGTGCCAAGCGGTTCAACTCCACTCTCTACCTCGCTTGCGCGATTTCCTCCAGACACAGAGGCAGTCAATTTCCTCTCAGGCTCTTTCTTTTTAGAGCAAGAATTCTCACCACTCTGTCCCTCCCCAGGCTCCAGACATGAAGATGATAGCAGCGCCCCAGGCCCACGGAATTTGGTGTGCTGGGGACGTCACTGTGGGGGGTGGCTCTCCCAGCTTTCCGAGGAAGGGACCCCTAGACTCTTTGGGCACCTTCCCAGGGGACAGGGGCTGCACAGGTCTTGGGATCTTGGGACATCAAGGACTTACCCCAAAAGCAGGGCGAAGCGCCCAAAGAAGTTTCCTGTTGCAGGTGGAAAAACCTCCTTGGTTTTCTCTGTAGCCCTGCACCCCCCAGTCCACCTGCAAAACTCTTCTGCTGTGGGTCCCCATTCTCCTACCTGTGCCGGGATTCTCGGGATCCCCCGAGCCATCCTCAGCCCCGAAGGACCAAAAGCCGGAGCCGGGAGATGCCATCGGCGATGCGAAACCGGAGCAGGTCGCCTCCGAGTGTCAGCTGCGTACGAGCTGCCTTCAGCTCGGCCCTGTGCGCGCGCGCCTGTGTGTGGCGGGAGGAGGGCACCACACGGGGAATTGCGGGGCCGCGCGGCAAGGTTGGGTGTCACACAGGGACAAAAAACGTGCGTGTCAGCGTGTGCGTGTGTGTTGGAGTTAGGGTTTAGGGACCTGGCATCTCTGTAGAAGCCGTGGAATTTAAATAGGGAAGGGGACAGAAAGGTCCTCACAGTCTGGAGATAGGAAAGCGCAGAGCGCCAGAGAGGTTTTGAGGGAGAGAGAGCCCAGTGGGGTGGATGAGGGGGCGGCGGAGAGAAAAAATGGGAGAGGGAGGTAGTTGAATCGTGAGGACGCGAGGCAGACAGTGCGTGCAAGCTGGAGTCACAGCGAGGGGGTGGGAGGCGTGCAGGCGCGTCCCCGGGGAGCAGGAGGCGTGAAGTGTCGGCTGTCCCTGTCCTCCGGGGCGCGCTGTCCAGGGTGCTACCGCAGTAGGCAGAGCCCTGGCCTCAGCCCGGGGCGAACTGGGGAGACCTCGGCGAGGCGGGTAGAGCGACCGAGACGAGTTTTATGTACGCATCGATTGGTGGATTGTTTGAAGTCTGGCTCCGGCTGTGGGGAAGGAAGCGCAGTTCCCGTGCCTCCTTCCTCCAAGCCGGTGCTGAGGTCGCTGCGACCTCGAGAGAGCTCGGGCCACCTAGCCAGAATCAGGGACCTTTCCTGAGATTGTGTATGTTGGGGGGAGACGCGGAGGGGAGGGCGCCTATCCGCTGACGGGTTAGGCTCCTTAGTAGAGCCTAACGCCTGCCTAGTGCACCGCGCCGACCCCCGGGGCGCACGGTTCCTGTGCAGCCGAGGGCTAGATTGCTGGACCACTGTCCAGGCTGTGACTAACGGCTGGGGAGAAAGACCGCTGATTGAGGCAATTAAAATCCACGCTGGAGTCCATCACTAAGGACCTCGGGCTGGAGAAAAAAAATAGTAATAAAACGAATGGAAACTTCTTGGAAGGGAGTTGGGGGAATCGGAGCGGTCAGAGCCAGGATTGATGACTGACGGGGGTGGGGAGGTCATTCGGTGACCTTGGCCCACTGAGGCGTGGAGAGCCCGCTGTTTACGTGCGCCAGGAATCCGCGTGTGCGCGGGAGGAGGGGCGCACGGGGTTTTCAACCAAGCAATTTCAGCTTTCCAAGTCTGTGTAGGAAAGATGGCATCGCCTTCAGGGCCCTCCTTTTAGGGCGTCTCAAACCAATGACCTCCTCCTCCCCCCGCACCGCCCTAAGAGAATCTTCACGGTACTGAGGGGCTGGGGAGAGGGAGATCAGCTGTCTCTAAGGCCTGGTGGGAAGGGGTTCCTCCTTTTCTAATAAAGAAAAGGCAAAAAAAAAAAAAAAATCTTTTTGATGATTTCCTTTCTCTAAAGAGCTGTTGGGATGGCGCCCTGAATCCGCGTTGCTTTCTCTTGGCGGTGGAGATCAACTTCAAGTACGCTTTGCTGATCTCGGGGCTTGCAGAGAGAGGATGAGAATGACCCTGGCGGGAAAGAGCTGCCTTCGTTCCGGAGGCATCTGCGTTCCCCGCGCCTTTCCAGAGCGCCCTATCAATTCCATTGTGTACACAAGCCTTTCTTTCTCTGACCGTCTGAATCAGTCGCCAGCGCCGCTGCCAACGCAGAGACCCTCGCGTCCTCAGTCTTGGCTAACTCCTCTCCACCCTCGTTGTCTTGGGGCGCGTGGGGCTCCAGGTGGACCGTACTGGCCCAGGTACTGTGTCCCCAGGCACAATTGTCTCCTGGTTAATTCTCTCCACAAAGCATTGTCTTCTAACGTGTCAAAGTCCCGGGGATTCCCAAGGCATAGTGAGATCTACACTGCGGTCGCAGGTTCCCCGCACCGAAGGTCGGAGCTGGGCAGGGCGCTGGTTGGGGTCCTTAGGTGTGGCGCCTAGCTGGCTCTCTGGAGAAGCCCGGCCCGGCTGCTGTTGTCACCAATCCAGGCCTCAGCTTGGCCGCTCTTTCTGACTCTCCCGGCTCCAATGCTCCAGTAGACAAAGATTGACTCCAGAAATGTGAAGGTGACCTGGTTTAACCATCTGCACCGCTATAGCCTTCGTTCCAGCTATCCCGGGACAGCCTCTTTGTTTAAATCCACACCAAATCTGCAAAGGGTTTGCTTCAGACCAGCAGGCTGGGGTTGCAGAAGTTTTCTACTATGCATGAGTGTCGAAGGCATGAAGATTCTTAAAAACAAGCATTTAAAACACACACAAAACTCCCAAGGATTAAAAATACAAGAAGGGTAGAAACCCTTGAATTGAACTGATTTTTTTTTGGAAGGCAAAGACTTCAAACTCCATTGTCTAAACTCCACGAAATCCCGCAGCTCTGGAGTATTTCGAATCTAAGGGTGGTATTTACATTTTTTTATTTAAACGCACTCAGCTTCTGAGGCAGACGCGGATCTGATTTGTCTTTCCTTAACCCAGTACCTCCCTAGACGGCAATTTGCTTTATAATGACTTTGATTTTGCAAAAGAGCCCATTGCTCCCCCTCTCTGGGCCTCTGAATTGGAGATAACAAAAGAGCTCCGGGAGGTAATAATTACAGTCATTAGTTCACAAAGGAGGCAGCCACTGAATGGGAAGGGGAGGCTGGCCGGTGCCTCGAATAAGGGGAGAGCGACCTGGAGCTGAGAGACAGCCTGCGGGGACAGTCTCCTAGCAGGAGCTATTTTCTGCTGGGCGGGTTGTCCAGAGAGGCGTTGTCCCCCAAAGAGTGTCTGGTCCAAGTTTTCCCTGTGTCCTTCTAGAGCTTAAATGTGGAAGGGCACAGACAGAAGGAGAGACGGAAATAGAGAGTAAATGGAGCGGTAACAAAGAAATACAAAAGACAGCAGAAACAACAACATCGCAGCGGTGCACCAAGTGCTCGCTGTTCTCTTTGCTAGTCTCACTTTAAAAAAGAAGAGAGGGAGGGTTTGGGAAGAGGGCTTGCAGCCTCCCCTTTAGCCACGGAAGGGCAGTGCCACCCAGGAAGCCGGGACTGAGGGGAGGGCCTGGCGGCCCAGCGCGGCTCTGCTCCCTCCCCACCCCAAGGCCTCCTGGAGGGGAAGGCCCACCGAGGGTTTCGGACACTCCTGTTCTCCTCCCTTCCCGCCTATGGGGCCTCGGTGCGCTCGCTTCCTTGGAGCCAGGGCCAGGTCCGGCCGCTCGGTGATTCGCCGTCCGCCCCAACCCCTCGACATGCCCAGGCGCTAACCCAGGGACAAACAAGGCCTGCAGCGCACTTGGAATCTGGACAGGGCCCGGCCACAGCTGGATGTTCCCTCGTCGCTGGATCGTGTTTGTAAAATAAAGCGGTGGCCTGAGTCATCTACCGCGACCTTTCAGCGACAGCTCTCGGAGTTGGAAAGGCTCTCACGACCCTTGCAGTAGGGGCGTCGCAGCAAACGTTATAAGCCTTCAGCACGCGCCCTCTTTTGTCCCCCCAATATTTCCCTAGAGTTTTCTGGCTCTAGCCGATGGGTGGAGGAGCCCAGGGCACTCACAGAAGGGACGAGCCCTATCCAGGCCACAAGGCCAGAGCCCTTCTCCGGATTCAGTCATCCATGGAACCACCTTGTCACCATCCTCTCCAGGCCGCGTAGACGCGGAGAGTGTCAGTTAATAGAGGACCTTAAACCAGTGTACTCAACTGAGGAATGCAAACTTCTGCCCACCCACTACCCCGCTCCTCACATCTTAAATAGACCCAAATTCAGAGAAGGGAAGATTATCCCGGGTTTACCGACTAGGAGGACCTAAAACCTGACAGTACACCTCGGAGGGGGAGACGAGAATTTATATAGGTGTGGCTGGGAAGGCAACGCGTGCGTGCCCGCTGTGCGTGTGGTGTGCTGGGGGAGGGGTGTGTGTGGAGATTTGTCTGGGGACTGTGTTTGCGGTGTTTTAACTTAGATTCTATGTTTGTTTGAGGTGGCTGGGTGGCGGCGGCCGTCAGTTCGAGGATGGAGACAGAAGGCACCTCAACGCCCCACCCTGAGCGCGAAGGCACCTCAGCGCCCCACCAGCACAGCCCCGCAGCAGCAGACCAGCCACACAAACCACGGGCTTTCCAAGGCCCTTCCTTTATTTAGGGACCGTCCGTAACAACCAAGGGAAGGGGAACTGCGAGTCTAAGATGAAATCCATCTTCAAAACTCACTCCACTCCTCCTCTGTGTTCTCCAAGCCCCAACCTGTCCGCCAGTGTCTCGGGGGTTGGGGAAGACATTTCTAAGAAAGAAGAAATCTTTGAAGTCGCCCAGAATGAGGGAGGAGTTAGGAGGCACAGTCCTGCCCACAGGAGGACTCACAAACTACTGAGCAAAGAGACCCCGTTAGGGAGCCAAGGAAAGGGACGCTCCAATTAGCGGGCGGTGAGAGCGCAGGGTGCGGAAGCGCGGAGAGGTGGCGTCGAGGTTTGCCGAGGGTTCCCGGTTCTCTTCTTTCGGAGCACGGAAGGCTGACCCTGGCACCCCACTCCAGCAGGCAGCCTCTTCTGGGCCGCCAGCGCCCGAAGGTGCTCGCTTTGGGCAGCCCCGCAGGCTCCAGCGCTTTCCCACGGCGGTGGCCGCCCGGTAGCTGCCCTTACAGCTGCTGGACTAGGCGCCGGCGCTGGGATGTTTTGCGCAGCAGCCTCCGGTAGTCGTAGGGGTTGGCTGCTCGCCCGCTCTCCTCCTCCTCCTCCGGGCTCTCCGCCGCCCAGCACCTGCGAGCGAGACCCAGGGTCAGCCGCGCCACCGCGCGTCCACACCCACCCCGAGTTAGGCGGGTCCTCTTCCCCACAGGTTCCACCAACCGCCGGCATCTGAGAAAGGCTGCCATTATTCCCTCAGCGGGTTTTCAAAACACCTCTCAGCCGGGAGGAGCCGAGAGCTGGCGGAACCTGGTGACTTCGTGGCTAGATGAATGCTAGGTAAAGTTCAGAACGTGTCAGCGAGGTGAGTTTCATTTGCGTTGAAATCATTCATGACCAATAAACGAATGTTTATTTTTTAGTACCTTAATTTTTAACACACACTCTGGTCAAATAGGAAAACTCAAAGTACCAATGTGGACACCCATCATTTTGCATTTTAAATGCTCAAATATTTATTTTAAAAAGCCCCCCCAAACCTGACCAACTGCTCTGTTAGCCGCACAGGGGCTGTGGACCCTGCTTGCTTTTTCAACGTTTCTGTATTTTCAGCGAAGTGGCTAGGCCGAGGTTTCTGAACTCATTGTTCTGAACCCCTGTCAACATTTATCTTCAAATTCTGCAGCATGGCTGGTGAAGTGGGTGCTCCCTAAAATACAGCTACATCAATTCATTCATTAATTCGGGGAGCACTACCAGCCACCAATATAGGTGATGGGTGAGCTAAAGTTCCTAATTTGATGGAATTAATAGTCTAGTGTGGCAATGACCATAGGCAACTTTATTTATTTATTTATTTACTTTTGAGACGAAGTCTCACTCTGTAGCCCTGGGTAGAGTGCCAGGGCATCATTTTGGCTTTCAGCAACCTCAAAGTCTTGGGCTTGAGCTGTCCTCTTGCCTCAGCCTCCTGAGTATCTGGGACTATAGGCACCCACCGTGACACCCAGCTAGTTTCTCTAATTTCTTTCTTTCTTTCTTCTTCTTCTTCTTCTTCTTTTTTTTTAAAATAGAAATGTGATCTCACTCTTGCTCTGGGTGGTCTTGAACTCCTGAGTTCAAGGGATACACCTGCCTTGGCCTCCTGGAGTGCTTGGACAACAGATGTGAGTCACTGTGCCTGGGCCACCACAGACAACTTTAAAACACCATGTAATGACAGGTGCTATGCAGAAAATAAAGCAGGTTAATGGGGAAACAGTGATGGGGGGTGTGTGTGTGTGTAAAAAAATACAAGCTATTTTCTAGAGGGCGGTCAGGAAGGGCCTCCCTAATTTTGACCTTTGGGGAGAGACTCTAGGAAGAGGGTGAGTGAGCCATGCAGATCTCTCGGGGAAGGGGAGTCATTCCAGGATGATAGACCAACATTGTTTAGGTCCCAAGACTAGAATGTGCACACAGAGTTTAAGGAACAGCAAAGAAGCCACAGTGGCTTGTCTGGGGTGGGCCAGGTGGGGGAGCTGCAGATGAGAGCAGGAGAAATGAGGATATATAATTTATGCAGCGTACAATTTAGTGCTTTGAGATGGTGGCAAACACTCGAATTTTACTTTGAGTGAGAGAAACATTGAAGGGTTCTATGTGGAGGAATGAGTGACCCATAAAAGGACGTGAGTACCAGAATGGAAGTGGATAGGCCTATTTAAAGGTAAAGGAGTAACCCACATAAGGCCGCAAGATCAATAGGGGCTTAGACTGCGCTTGTGGAGGACGAGGTGAGAACTAGCCAATTTCTGGTCATTCTTGGAAGGTAGAACAGAGAGAGTTCGATGATGCATTTGGATGTGGACTGAGAATGAGAGAATCAGTAATGTCACCAAGGTTTTGAGCTTAACCAACTGGAATTGCAGTTGCCATTTAGTGAAATGGAGAAGGCTGAGAAAACCATGCTTTTTTGAGGGGAAGGGATGGGATAAAGGTTTTAATTTTGGTTATGCTAAGTTTGAGACATTTATTAGATATTCAAGAGGTAGTTACTGACCAGGCAGTTGGATATATGGATCAGGATCTAGGCTAGAGATTTTGGTTCAGGAGTATAAAACACGAAGATAACATTTACGGGCATGAGAGTGAGTGTTGATGAAGCAAAATACTCGACACTATTGAGTGATCAGTGAAGTGAAGGAGGGTCAGCAAGGGAATGAGAAGGGTAGCCAGTGGGGCAAGAGGCAAACAGAATTACTGTCCTGAAGGCCAATGAAGAAAGTGTTTTTTTAAAAAAATGTTATTTTATTATTATTATTATTGGAGACAGAGTCTCACTTTGTCACCCTTGGATGAGTGCTGTGGCATCATAGCTCACAGCAACCTCAGACTCTTGGGCTTAAGCAATTCTCTTGCCTCAGCCTCCCAAGAAGCTGGGACTACAGGCACCTGTCACAATGCCCAGCTATTTTTTTTTTTTCTGGCTATTTTTAGAGACAAGGTCTCACTCTGGCTCAGGCTTGTCTCGAACCTGTGAGCTCAGGCAATCCACCTGCCTTGGCTTCCAGAGTGCTGGGATTACAGGCATGAGCCATGGCAGAAGAAAGTGTTTAAAGAAAAAAATGAGTGATCAGAGTGTTCAATGCTGCTAATAGGGAGAGGACAGGAGTTACATAGATCATGGGATGTGGCAACATGGGGGTCATTGTTGGCCCTGGCAGGTGTAGTTTCAGCAGTGGGAAAGGAAACCTGAGCAAAGTGACTTAACAGGGAATAGGAAGAAAGAACACGGAGGCTGTCGCATCATTGCTCTTTCTAGTATTATTCATTTACGATACTGAAGAGTAGGAAAATGGGTGGTCTTCAAGGGAGATGGGGTCAAAAGTATTTATTTTTAGTTTTGATTACTTTATAGAAACATATAATAGTTTTGTAATTATCTGTCTTGTTATTTTAAGTTTCTAATAATTTTGATAATATTTTTGAAAATTACATGTATAGTGCCCAAATGCTACCCAAATTTAATTACGAGTCAAGGGTATTTTATATGATGAGTCTGATGGTCTCATGCTCATGGATTGCTAGAAGTGATGTGATAATTAGAAAAAACATTTGAGATGCAGGAGAAGAGGGGATAACTGCAGGGCAATTCTCTGCATTGTGCACAAAGAGAAGGTTTGGCCTTCGCTGGGAAGACAGACCGGTCACCCACAGTATATCCTCAGGGAAGTACATGGGTAAGTAAGTGGCAGGAAGGTGAATAGACTTTGCATTTGTCTGATAGCTGTTACTAGGTTAAAAGAAGATCGTCAGCTGAGAGTGGGGAGGTTTTGAGGGTTTGAAGAGAGAGGAGGAAGTCTGAAAGCCAGGACTGGGAAAGTGAGGTAATGGATTTTTTAGGGAAATGTAGTATTGTAAAATACCTCTCAGGGCCTGACTAAGGTGTTCGGGCAGACGTTTTAAGTGAGAGTAGGTTGTGCTTTCCTCTAGCTATCTTCAGCTAGAGATGGGGTAGAAAGCTGGCTTTATCCAGCAAGGGTTTGCCAATTGAGTTTAATGGGGGAAGAGAGAAAGCCAAGGCCACTGAAGGTAAATGCAAATGAATGCGATGAATGGTGAGAGGAGAGGACCAGAACTTGGTCTATAGACAGGCTATGCCTTTATTCTGATCCATTCTGAAAAGGGAATTAAAAGAAGAAAACAAAACCTTTGGGAAGGTCTTTCAGGGCATCTTGAGCTCAGTGGATGCCTGACAGGAAAGGGCACGTGTTGTCAGGATGGGTACCGATGGAGTAGATAATCTTCTTTTGAGTTACTGACTTGAATTTTTATACATTCAGCTGATTTCTGTTATAAGAACATTTAAGTGTCAATCACATGCTATGACTCCGAAGAACAGCACTGCAAGGCTGATTCTTCCCTTCTATCAGCAGATGAGAAAGCAGACTGATTCTAGGTGATACAGCTAGTGAGCAGTGGAGGGGGGTTCAGCCACAGGGGTATAGGGCTCCCGTTTCCTGTTTCCCTGTATATCTCTTTGCCTCTTTTCAGCTGAGGCTTCTTTCCTGATTCTCCTATCCCTTAACTGAGGCACTCGTGCTCCATTAATGCTTTCCTTTTTCATTATCCATAATTTAAACTCAGTCATACCCTAAATACCCCATATCTCTGACTACTGCCCAGCAGAGACCCTACTAGATCCCACCATATGAGGGGACAAGGAGACAACATCCTGTTGCCTTCTGAGGCCATTCTCTGATCACTGATTACCTGCCACTAGCTTCAGGAACATGCTTGAGGTGAGGAGTTCAAGACCAGCCTAGGTCACACAGTGAGACTCTGTCTCTACAAAAAATTAAAAAAAAAAAAAAAAATTAGCCAGACATGGTTATTAGTGCATCTGTAGTCCCTCACGAGGCTGAGGTAGGGGCATCACTTGAGCCTAGGAGTTCAAGCCTGCAGTGAACTATGATTGTGCCACTGTACTCCAGCCTGAGCGACAGAGTGAGACCTTGTGTTTTAAAGAAAAAAATAAAAATAAAACAAAATCCACAAGAACAATGAACTGTCCACAAAGGAATCAAGAAAATAATTCCATTTACAATAGCTACCAAAAAATACTTATGTACAAATTTAACCAAGGAGGTGAAAGATCTGTTCACTGAAAACTGTGAAGTATTGATGAAACATTTTGAAGAGGATGTAAATAAATAGAAAGCTATCCAGTGTTTGTGGATTGAAAGAATAAATATTATTAAAATTTCAGTCCTATCCAAAGTGATCTACAGATTCAATGCAATCTCCATCAAAATTCTAAAAACAGAAAAAGCAATCCTAAAATTTGTATAGGACAACAAAAGATCCCAAATAGCCAAAATAATCTTGAGCCAAAGGCATCACAACACCTGATTCAAAAACTAACTTACCAAACTATAGTAATTAAAACAGCATGGTACTGGCATAAAAACAGACACAAAGACCAATGGGACAAAATAAAAAGCCCAGAAATAAACTCATCTTTTACATTCTTTTGATTTTCAACGAAGGTAGCAAAAACACACAGTGGGAAAAGGACAGTCTCTTCAATAAATAATGCTGGGAAAACTGGATATCCATAGACAGAAGAATAAAATCATACCCTTATCTCACACCATATACAATAATCCACTCAAAATGGATTGAAGACTTAAACATAAGACCTGAAACTTTAAAACTAGCAGAAGAAAACAGAGGAGGAAAGGCCCATGACCTTGGTCCGGGGAAGGATTTTTGGATATGATGTCAAAAGCACTGGCAACAAAAGCAAAAATAGATGGATGAGATTACATTAAAGTAAAAAACTTCTGCACAGCAAAGGAAACAATCAACATAGAGAAGAGATAACCCAGGAAATGGGAGAAAATGGTTGTGAACCAAACATCTGATAAGGGGTTGATCTGTATCAAAATATATAAAGAACGTACACAACTTAGCAATAAAAAAAAGAAAACCCACAAATAACTTGAGTAAAAAATGGGCAAAGGATGCAAATAAACACTCCTCAAAAGAAGACATAAAAACGGCCAGCAGGTATATGAAAAAAATGCCCAGAATCACTAATCAGAGAAATGCAAATTAAAACCACAATGAGCTAAGATCTCACACCTGTTAGAATGGCTGCTACCAAAAAGGTGAAAATAAAAGATGATGAGGTATGGCAAAATATGAGGAACCCTTTCACAATGTTGGTGTGAAAGAAAATTAGTGCAACTATGATAGAAAAAAGGATGCCCATCCAAAAATTAAAACTAGAATTACCATATGATGCAGCAATCTCACTTCCTGTATCCAAAGGAATGAAATCAGTCTGTTGAGAAGGTATTTTCACTCCTGTGCCCATTGCGGTGTTATTTGCAATCACTCAGATATGGAATCTACCTATGTATCTCTCGGTGAATGAAGGGATAAAGAAAAGATGGCATATTGACACAATGGGATACTACTCCACTTTTAAAATGAGGAAATCCTGCCATTGTGACAAAAGAAATGAACCCAGAGAACATTATGCCAAATGAGGTAAGTCAGGCACAGAAAGACAAATACTGGACTTAGATGTGGATGCTAGAGAAAGACAAACTGCTAGAATGGAGAGTAGAGGCTCGGCCCCTGTAGCTTAGTGGTTATGGTGTCAGCCACATGCACTGAGGCTGACGGGTTCAAACCTGACCAGGGCCAGCTAAACAACAATGACAGCTACAACAAAAACAACAACAAAATAGCCAGGTGTTGTGGCAGGCACCTGTAGTCGCAGCTACTTGGGAGGTGAGAGAATGGCTTAAGCCCAAGAGTTTGAGGTTGCTGTGAGCTGTGACGTCACAGCACTCTACCGAGGGTGACACAGTGAGACCTTGTCTCAAAAAAAAAAAAAAAAAAAAAGAACAGAGAGTAGAATGGTGGTTACCAGGGACCAGGGGCTTGGTGCTGGTGGTGGGGTTTGGGGAGATGTTAGTAAAGGATACAACATTTCTGTGAGACAGGAGGAATAAATTCAAGAGATCTATTGTACATAGAACATGTTGACTATAGTTAATGATGATGCGTATTTGAGAATTGCTAAAAGCAATAGATTTTAAGTCTTCTCACCATAAAAAAAACTTAAGTATGGGAGGTAATTCGTATGTTGATCAGTTTAAGCCATTCCACAATGGTTTTAACATTTAAAATATCATGTTCTATACCATAAATACGTATGCTTTTTATTTGTCAATTAGAAAAATCCATAAGGGCTAGGAGGGGTGGCTCACACCTGTAATCCTGGTACTCTGGGAGGCTGAGCTTACAAGTTAGAGACTAACCTGAGCTAGAGAGAGATCCTGTCTCTTTAAAAAAAAAAAAAAAAAAAGTAGCTGGGCATCGTGGCTGATGCCTGTAGTTCCAGCTACTTGGGAGGCTGAGGCAAGAGAATCACTTGCACCCAAGAGTGTGAGGTTGCTGTGAGCTGTGATGTCACAGTACTCTAGGAGTGATAGTTCTGACCCCAAGATGGAAGAGCACATCTTCTTTTAGAAACAAGACATAAAAATCATAGTTCAAGTGGATTCTGGAAAA
>CAUYPK010119689.1:0-22328 GCA_963574355.1 Loris lydekkerianus
AACATTATTACTCATTTGTTTTCCAAAGTTTTTTTTTTTTTTGTTGAGGCAGGGTCCCACCCTACGCCCCTGAGCAGAGTGCAGTGGGCGTGGTAGCTCACCACAACCTCAGACTTGGGCTGCGGGCACCCCACTGCCTCAGCCTCCGGAAGCCGCTGGGATTACAGGCGCTCGCCGCCGCGCCCGGCTGGGTTTTTCCATTTTTTTCATGAGTCAGGGTCTCACTGTCGCTCAGGCGAGTCTCGAACTCCTGAGCTCAAGCAATTCTCCCTCCTCAGCCTCCCACAGTGCTGGGATTACAGGCATGAACCACCGCGCCCGGCATAGCTCATATTTTTAAAAATGGAGGAATCATTAAATAAATAAGTGTGGCACATCTCTAGATTAAAAACACCAGAAAAGCCATTAAAGGTGTTATCCCAGTTGTTGGGAAAGAGTGTCTCTCCAGACTGCTAGCGAGGGTGTCTGTATTTTTCTGGCACCAGTGATTTTTAGGGGTGAATTATACCTGTTTCTTCTTTACCTGGAAGGTCACCAGGTTGGCTCAGAGGTCCTTCTGGCCCTGGAGCCCTGGCCCTGCTGATTTGCACGTGTGACAGTAGAGGTTGGGTCTCTGTCATTTGTATGGAGTAAAGAAATAGAGCACCCATGACATCAGCCAACCCGTAGGTTCCCTGATGGGACCCTGTCGCCCATGAAGCCCCTTTCCCTGTTCTCCCAGCCCTGCTGTCTCAGCTGTGTTTCCGCCAGAATCCTAGAGTGGGGACTCACAGACAGGCCTGCCAGCCCCCAACCCCTGGAGCAAGAGCTCTAGGGCCACGTACACCAAGGCTGGCAGGTTCGAACCCAACCCGTGCCAGCTAAAACAACAATGACAACTGCAACAAAAAAAATAGCCAGGCATTGTGGCGGGCACCTGCAGTCCCAGCTACTTGGGAGGCTGAGGCAAGAGAATCACTTAAGCCTGGGAGTTTGTTGTGAGCTGTGATGCCACAGCACTCTATCCAGGGCGATCGCTTGAGACTGTCTCAAAAGAAAAAAAAGTGGGACAGCACTTACAATATGTAGTTAGGGGACCAAACAGGCAAACAAAGTCTCGAACCCACTTTGACAATTTTGTCTGTGCTGAGGCATTGTGTAGGCAAAGGGAAAAGTCCTCTGAGACCGTGTCAGCGAGACCTCACCCCACTCACAGACGGTCTGTCTTCTTTACACTTACTGATTCATAGTTTAAAAACATGAATGAGGATTATTTTTGTAATCAGAAAAGAAAGACAGATGGAGTACTGGGGGCCCCCATGGGTGCTGTGGGGAGGGCAGGGAGGACGAAGCCGTGTCTCTGGACACCCCCCTGCCCAGGGGTCCCCAGCAGGCCCTCAGCCCCTGCTCTCTGTCTCCCTCCCACCGTGCAGGTGAGACAACGACGACTGTGGCGCCGCAGGTCCCTGGGGGCGTGAGTGACGGGCGGTGGCACTCCGTGCAGGTGCAGTACTACAACAAGGTAGGACCCCCGGCGGCCAGCAGCTTTTCTGAGCTCAGACATTTATACTCGGAAATCTTTAAAAGTATGCTATTGGGAAAAGTAATTTCGGAGTCCTGTGGTTGTGGAGGGTCTGTGTGGACACACCGCAGTCCCCCCCCCCGGGGGGGAATATTCCCACGGTGGGGGGGGACACAGAAAGGGCTTATTCTTCTGCAGGGCCTTGGCCAGGGCCATTACTGGCGGCTAAAATTCCAGGCTGTTCAGACACGAGTTCAGAGCCAAGATTGTCCGCTATACCTGGATGTAACTCGAGAGTCGGGACGTTCTCCAAGGAAATGCTGGGAGGGCGTGGGCGTTTCTTGTTTCGCTTTATTTTGCTGTTTACTGGCTTGTGAGGAAACGCATTGTTGGGTTTTGGGTCACTGTGCTTTCCATGGCTGAGTCTATAAGCCACTTTTCTCTTTCCTCGGAACTCCAAGGGCCCCCGAGCTCCTAGGGGTCTATGTTGCCCTCATCCCCGCCCCTGAGCACCACCATAGCCCCCTAAGGCCTGAGCTTGGGCAGCAGACAGGGGTCTCTCCTGTGTGGGAATCCCACGTCCTGCCCTGGAGGGAGTGTCTCCCGCCTTCCTGCCTTTCACACTCCCTGGCATCCTCCCATGAGGCCTGAGGTTACTCCTCAGCCCTGCTGGGCATTGTGTGCTCTCTGCCGTCCAGGCCTGGCCCTCATGTCCCTCTGTCTCCAGGTGCCCCACACAGAGTGTCACCTGCACAATGACTGTGACTTGTGTCCTATATCCTGTCAGTGCCACCCCAGGGCAGGTGGAGCTTGAGGTTCCCTTGGCGGCTGAGTCCTCGCTGGGGATTTCTGGGACAAGAGGATTCCTGGGGCAGGGGCTGAGCTGCCTAGGAAGGATGTCCCCTCTGGGGGGCAGGGGCTTGATGGAGGATGATGACCAGGAGTAAAGGGAGGGGGCTTGAGGGCTGGGCAAGAGGAATAGACAGGTCAGCGAACTCGGCCTGCTTGCTGTGGTCAGCCCCTTCCCAGGACTGGAGTCTTTTCATGATGTGACACCTCCCCACGGCCATTTGGGCAGTGATTGGCCAGTGTGAGTCCACCTGCTCCTCCCCTGACCCCTGTGAGAAGCAGCTGGGAGCGGCCGGCTCCTGAGGGCCTCACCCTCCTGCACGTGCTTGCAGGCTCCAGGTCAGATCATGGCCTGGAGTTTCTTTCCCATGTTATCTTAATCTGTGTGACACTTTCCCCCCAGTTGCCATCCCATGGACCTCTCAATCCCACTGGGCCACTCTGGAGAACGGCTTCCGGACTCTTTTGGTCCTGTCTTAGCTTTTCTTCCCCCAAATAACCTGCACTTTACATGGGCCGTTCCTGCCTCTTCCTGGTGTGTGAGTGACCAGATCGGGACTGGAAGCCCCCCAAGGGCAGGGCTGGTCCGTCCCACGCACCTCTGTCCCTGTAGCAAGGGGCATAGTCCCCCTGACGTCAGGGCTGGATCTGCTCCAGAGAGCAGCTTGGACAGGCTTGCTGCCTGGCTTCTCTGTTCCCACCATCCAGACGGCTGTCCTGTGTCCACCAGGGCTGGCCAGGACGTGTGCTGGCAGCAGAGCTCTTAAGAGACTGAGCCCTCCCCAGCCCAGAGTCCATGGTTTTCTGGCCCAAACACATCTGGGTTGTTGTCAACTGCAGCTTCTGCTCCCAGGAAAGGCAGCTGCCACGTTTCAAAACATTCTGCCCTGCCATGTGGCTCTGCCCATTGCTGAACCCCGGGCCCTTCTAGTTTTGCCTTGCAACCAGTCGGCACCGGACAACACTGTGTGATGCTCCCCGGTGTGTGTGCCCCACCCGGGGCCCTGGGGACAGCGCCCCATTGTCAGAAGGAGCAGAGACCAATGTGCAGCGCAGCTTCCTGCCGCCTGTGTCTGAAACCCAAATCCCCTGAGAGCTCTTTGATGGGGGTGGGGCAGGTTGAGTTAGCGCTGGTTCCCCCATCAGGGCACCCCTATGCTGTGGAATCTTCTGCTCATGGCAGCGGCAACCGTGTGTTCACAGTTGAGGGACATAAAGCCAAGACGCTGGTGTAGACACGGCTGCCCGGCTGTCCCACCCTCCCCACCCTGGCTCTGACACAGGCCTGCCTGCCATTGTGGCCTTTCAGATGGCTCACAGGGGGGAAGTTGCCATTGCAGGATGCCACCTGGGGTGTCCTGGAGGAAGCAGGAGCCGAGGGTAACAAGACAGCCAGGGGCGGGTGGATTATGGCAATCCAGTGCTTCCGACTCCAGGGCTGGTGCTTTCAACAGCTCAGGATTAGGCCTTCCCGGGAGGGAGCTCACCTGTACCCGACTGTTTCTCTTGCCTGGGGTTATTTTATGGAGGAAGCCACCCAGTCTTCACTTACATCTTTAGGCGTCTGTTGGAGGTTTAACTTGGCCACACAATGGGAAATGTTAGCAGAGATTAGGCACATCTGTCTGTGGGAAGGGTATGTTGTTTCTACGTGACTTTTGTCCCAGAGCTGGTGGCTCTTACATATCCAGGTGCAGAGATGTCCCTGGAGGCCACCTGGGGCTGGGGCTGGGGCAGGACGCATCAGGCTGTGAGTAGCCTGAAGTTCGGGATGCTGCCATAACAGTAAGGAGTGGAGCCGGCTCTGAGGGGCACAGGTCACTCTCCTTTCCGGCGTGGTCATCCTTGCCATCTTGGCCCCAAGCCCTAGCAGCCATAGGTGATGACCTCAGGCCACCAGGGATGGTTTTGAGGAACAAGACAAGCTCGGGTGGGAGAGGCCCCTGGGAGGAGGTGTGGCATCAGACGGTGCTTGAGAGGGCTCAGGGCAGGCGCCACGGGTAGTGGGCAACACAGCCCAGGGGGAGCCCCTCTGAGGACCCTGCCCCCCCCCGCCAGCGCAGAAGGTGCCCACCCCAGTGGGTCTGTCCATGACCGTGTTGTGCCCACTCTACCTTTTTTGGGGTTTCATGGGGATGTTTTTTGAATTGCTAAGAAAATATATTTGAAAAATTTAGCATATCCCAGTCCAGTGAGGCTAGGAGTTGGGGGTGCACAGTTGTTTCACCCCACCCTTGGACTCTGGAACGCCTGTGTCCCTGAGGTGTGGTCTGCTCCAGTGTCAGGTCTGTCCGTTGTCCCAGGTGCCATCTGGCCTTCTGCATGGAGTTCACATATGTCCTATGTGGGAATCTTTGGGGACCCTCCCTGATGCAGGAAACAGATGGGCCTGTCACAGTGTGCACCCGGGGCTTGTTTACAGAGGCCGGGTGGGTGTGGGCGTCTGAGGGGGACAGCCCCGGACCCAGGGCCACAACCCTGCCAGTAGATGGTAGCATGGCAGCCTGGAGTCCTGGAGGAACAGGGGAAAGGGCCACCTGCAGCCCATGGAGAGCAGGTCATGGCTAGAGGCCATTTGAGAGTGCCATGCGTACAGGTGATGGCGCTCCCTTCCAGCCCTCTAACCTCCTTGTGGGAAGCCAGCCAGAGGGCAGAGGGCAGCGAACTCCTCCCCAACCGGGGAACAGACAGAGTTTGGTCTATTTTTATTCTTGTGTGATGGTATTTTAGATGAGCCTTAAGCTTGTCCAGGAAGGCGTTTCAGAGGCAGACATGTGCTTGTGCCTGCCGAGCTCCATCAGGCACTGAGGAAGCAGCAGAGCCCTCCTCCCGCCACCGCCCGCCTCACCTGTAAGTCCCAGCCACTCAGGAGGCTGGGGCTGGAGGATCACTGAAGCTCAGGAGTTTGAGGTTGCTGTGAGCTACCATGATGCCACTGTACTCCAGTCTAGCCCAGGTGACAGAGCAGCGAGACTCTGCCTTAAGAGAATTAAAGAAAAAAGAGAGAGAAGATAAAAATTACCAACATTCGGAATAAAACAGAATTCTATCAAATGTTTAAAGAGTCACGCCAGTTCCTTACAGTTTCTTCCAGAAAACAGAAAACTTTCCGATTCATTTTGTGGAGTATTACCCTGATACCCAAACCAGACAAGACAGCCGCAAAAAGGAGACCCACAGGCCCTGTCCCTCAGGAGTGCAGGCGGGACTCGTGTCCACACAGCAGCCTGCACCTGAGTGGCAGAGCAGCTTTCTTCATAAGGTCCCCACATTGGAAAAGCCCAGACGACCATCAGTAGGTGGGCGTCTGAGCACACCAGTGCTTGCCTGGACCGTGGCCACTATCAGCAGTCACAGGGATGCACTGTCTGTGCCGAGAGCCCGGCTGAGTCCCCAGAGGTGGTACCGTACTGTGTGATTCCACACGTGTCACTCTCTTAACACGACAAAATGGCAAAAAGCAGAGACTGGAGTAGTGGCTGTCAGGGTTGGGGGTGTAGGGGAGGTGGTGGTGGCTGTGCTCATTGTGGTGGGTGGTTTTCTGTTCACGTCTGGGCTCGATGCAATGCTGTTCGTGCAGGATGTTTGCCACTGGTGGAAACTGGATAAAGGAGGCCAGGCGCGGTGGTTCACACTTGTAACCCCAGCACTCTGGGAGGCTGAAGCGAGTGGATTTCCTGAGCTCAGGAGTTCAAGACCAGCCTGAGCAAGAGTGAGACCCCATCTCTACTAAAAATAGAAAAACTAGCCGGGCACGATGGCAGGAAAGCTGAGGCAGGAGGATTGCTTGAACCCAAAAGTTTGAGTTTGCAGTGAGCTGTGATGCCACAGCACTCTACCCAGGACAAGAAAATGCGACTCTGCCTCAAAAAAATACCCCCAAACTGGATAAAGGGTACGTGGCATTTCTCTGTATTATTTTGACACTTGCATGTTGATCTGAAATTGCCTCAAAATAAGTTTAATTAGAGGAACTTCTAAAGATTTATTAATATATAACTGTGGCGTATGTATGTTTTTCTGAACAATAACCCTACCCTATACCTTCTGAAAACACAAACTTTAACAGGCCAGACAACTTTTTCGAGGTCATAAACCACCCCAAAACATCAGATATTTCTTTTATTTTCCCCTATTTGGGGGGAGAGGGTTGGGTCGAGACAGAGTGTCACTCTGTTGCCCAACCTAGAGAGCACTGGCATCAGCCTTGCTCACAGCAACCTCAAACTCCTGGGCTCAAGCCATCCTCCTGCCTTAGTGTCCTGAGTAGCTGGGACTATAGGCACCTGACACACAACCGGCTGATTTTTCTACTTTTAGTAGAGACAGAGTCTTTCTTGCTCTTGCTCAGGCTGGTTTCAAACTCCTGAGATCAAGGGATCCACCCTCCTTGGCCTCCCAGAGTGTTAGGATTACAGGATGAGCCACCTTGCCCGGCCAAAACATCAGCTGTTTATCATTCCTCAGGATGCTGTGGCTCGCCTGGTGGTTCTTGTCTGTGTGGATCAGCCATGCCTGGTGGGAATGGCCTCACCCTCATTCCCCAGGCTTTTCAGCTATGGCCTCCCATCTTGCAGCTGGCTAGTCCGGGCTGTTCATGTGGTCAGGAGTGTTTCCAGCAGCCCGAAGGGGTGCGCCCAGTGCATGGTGCATTCCAAGCCTTCTCTTGTGTCCTTGAGTCCTGATGTCTTGTTGGCCAAGTCTTACCACCAAGCCTCTAGAGCAGAGAAATGGACCCTGGACGGCAGGAGTATTCGTAAGGCAGACCTAGATGGGGGCATCGTGTTGACCCCTTTCTGCAAATGATATGCCACACAGTGGGTCCTATGGGAAGAAGGCTGGGAAGTGCGGAGGGCTTTCTGCCCACTTGATGTCCTTCTGTGACTTCTTATGCGCATGCATATTAAAGAACCAAAACAGAACATAGCAGGAGTCATCTGGGTCACAGGATTATGAACTATTTTGAGTTTTTCCTCTTAAATTTTCTGTTCAAAAAAATCAGTTCATTTAAAGAATGTGCAAGATAAGAAAGCTAAACTTTTACGAAGTGAATTAAGCCCCGCAGAGCACAGAATGCCTTATGTAAGGGAGACAGCTGTGCGGGCTCTTTGCTTAATCTGAGGTCTTGTTACCTCCGCTTCCCAGACTGACGGTGAAGTGCAGGCTGCTCCATCTTGACATGTGGGGACCGGGCTACCCAGGTGTTCAGCGACAGGTTGGGCCCCAGCATGTGGTGGAATCCTGGGTTCCCTGAGCGGTATTTCCTGCCTACATGGCCCTTTCTCACGTGGCCCATGCAGTGTTCCCTGAATGTTCCACACCTCCTGCCTAAGTGACACCGCCACGCTCTCCCAGGAGTGATGTCTGTGGCCACTGCCTTCACCCTGCACCACAGGCTGGGAATGTTATAGGCCTCCTTGAGGCCCAGTGAGGCCCGTAATAAAAGCCACTGGAGGACTCAGGGAGAGAGACGGATCCAAGTGGAGGTAACGGCGTCCTGAATGCAGGGCCTGCAGCCAGCAGGGGACACCTGACCTGCTGGTGGGAGATCAGCAGGAAGATGAGTTGCCAGTTTCCCTTCCCAAACATGCCCCGTCAGATGGCAGAAGAGCTGCCTGCTGTGGAAATGTGACGTTCTGGGAAGAGCACAGCCAGAAAGGTCCCATGGCTGTCATGTGCTCTCCCCCACCCTAACCCCCTGTCTTCTCTGCCTTTTCTGGCTACTTCCATGCTTTCTCCCACCAATTCAGCACCCCCATTTCCACCCTCATTACACACATTCTGAGCAGAACACCCTCAGTGGCCCACAGTGAGGAGGGTGACAGGAGGCAGGAGGGGACCCAGTGCCTGTGTCTCAGCCCAGACTCTGGGGGCAGAGGGGCCTGATAGGGCCCAGCAGGAGCAGGCCAGAGCTGGTTGTGAGCATGTGTGTGAGCGTGTGTGAGAATGCATGTGTGCAGAGTGTGAGCGTGTCTTGGTGAGTGTATGAGCATGTGAGTGAGCGGGAGCATCTCCTGAAGGTGAGTGTGTGTGTGAGTGTGCACATGCCAGTGTCTGCACAAGTGAATGTGAGTTGTCCAGCAGAGAGTGACAGTTGGATTTGTATGTCCCACCTCCGGGGGGGATGTGAGCTTGTGAATGCTAAGGGGGCACAGTTCATGCCGAACTACTTTTTGTCCACAAGATCCTCCAGAGAAGGAGCATGCTGCCACCACTTTCCAGGAAGGGGCTGTGTGTCACGTAGGACCCCGGCCCATAATTGTGTCTTTCACTTGTCACTGGAGATGAAATCCCTCTCTGAGCAAATCTGTCTAAATTCCCCTAACGCCAAGGGGAGGGGCCCACCAGGCTACAGAGGGACCCGATCCTGAAGGCCCAGCCCGCAGGGGCAGCGCTGGGCCCCCCCAGGCCCAGGGGCTTTTGTCTGGTTAGGGGTCCACCTCAGTGGGAGCTGGCACTGTGCCCTGTTGGACCATTTCCAGAACGAAGTTCCTGGCTGCAGAACAGCCCTTTAGTAGGGCTTACTCTATCCATCGCCAAGGACAGACCATGCTAAGGGAACACCTGCCTCTAGCCATGATTTTTGCACTTCTGAAGGTATGGTACACCCTTCAGGAAAGCTCAGAGCTCTTCACTTTTGTCTTTGGCCAGAATTATCAGTGAGACTTGAGTTAGACCCCTGTCTGAGAAATAGAAGGCTTTGGTGTGATTTTTTTTTTTTAAAGACAGGGTCTCAATCTGTCAACTCAGGCTGGAGTGCACTAGTGCAATCATAGCTCTCCGCAGCCTCTCATTCCTGGGCTTAAGCCATCCTCCTGGCTCAGCCTCTCAAGTAGCTGGGACTGCAGGTGCCTGCCAGCCACAACTGGTTAAGTTTTTAATTTTTTTTTTTTTTTTTTGGTAGAGATGGGGTCTTACTATGTGGCCGAGGCTTGCCTCAAACATCAAACTCATGGCCTCTCAGAGCACTGGAATTATAGGTGTGAACCACCCTGTCCAGCTCTGACGTGTTATATATTTTTTAAATAGAAACTCTAGTAATTGGTTGGTTCTGACCCTTGTTGAAAATCGTTTCTTTTCTGAAAAGGCTCCCACGGTATTGTCTGTTAGTGCAGCCCATTATTTTCTCAGGTGAGCAGATAGCTGGAGGAAGTGTGCTGATGACAAAGCTTGGGGCCCGCAGGTGGCCCTGTGTCTCGGCCCCCGGAGGACGGATTCCATGGAGGGATGAGCTGCTTAACTGCTCCGTGTGTCTTTAAAGATGTAAAAAGAAATTCTATTATTTTAATATGGGAGATATTAAGATGGCAAAAATTCAGGGAGGATACCCATTGGCACATTCTTTTGCTTTTTTTCTCACATTTTTGAGTAGTAACAACAGTGGTATAACAGACCGTGGGCGTGGGGCTGGCACTCCGTGTAGAGAAGTCACCTCAGCCCGAGAGGAAGGTGCTAGTGTCACTCCCTACTTCATAGCCAGGCCCAATGTGCAGGAAGTCACGCGACCCTCCTGAGTGGGGTTGGGGTGTGAACCCCCTGCCTCGGGAGGTGATGCTCAGGGACACTGCCAACACTACCGTCCCGTGAGCCCTGCAGACCTCCAGCATAACAGCCAGACCCGAGTGGGTAATGAGGATAATAGATTCCAGGCAAGGTTCCAGACCTGTCCTTCCACTTGACTCCTGAGCAGCCCTAGAGGTGACGGCTGTGTGCTTGCCCCCTCTCCAGAAGAGTCTGCCTGGGCTCCAAGCAGCATGTCTCCTGCCCCAGGTCACAGAGGAACTTGGGGTTATCCTACCACTTGGGATGATGAGGAGCTGCCTGCCCACCTAGTAGCCCGGAGTGGCCCAGTTGGGCTTCGGTGCCACAGTTTAGGGTGCATGGCCCTAAGGGGGCCCCCCTGCCCTGTCCTTCCCAAGATGTGGGTTTCCAATGTCTTAATGGAAAACCTCAAGAATGGTCTGGGGGTTTTTCATTGTTGTTTTGTTTTTTGGTGATTAATGTAAATGTCAAGGGAAGTAAATATTTTATAACTGAATATTTGAGAACTCTGGGCTGCTGCTGATCTCGCTGACTGAAATAGGCCAAGTGACCTGGCTGGTGCCCCTGTGCAGGCCCCAGCACTGACTGCAGATGCAGGTGAGGGGCCTGGGGGCCCTGGGGCGCTCCCTGCACTGAGCAGCCTGGTTCTCACTGAGCCGATCATTTTTCCTTTTGGAGATACTGCATCCTGTGCTGAGTTTCAACACTGGCCGTTTTTGGCTGCCTTGGGAAGCTCGCCAAGCTGGCCAAGCTGGCTCAGCTCTGCAATTCCTCAAACATCTGCTGAGTTTGGCAGAAGTTGGGCATAGGTGAACCTGACACACGTGGGATCTCTTCATCACGCCGGGCAGGCCAACTCTGTCCCGGCCTTGTGGATTCCCTGGGGAGCAGAGTTGGGACCTGTGTGCTGCTCTGTGCTCTGTGTGGTCTGAGCAAGGAGACAGGACCGGCCAGGCAGTGAAGCACCTTGGGAACACTAAGAAGTGGTGGCTTGGCTGTCCGGGCCTGAGGTTTGTCACAGTTTCAGGACACCTCTGCATGTCCCTTAACTGTCTCTCCACTGTCTTTCTCTGTCCCTTTCTTGTGTGGTATTGGGGTGAGCCCTCCATACCTGGAAAGGGTGCAGACTCATCAGTAACTCATCATCACGGTGTCCAAAGCTTCCGCGTGGAGTTTGGGTCCTATTACCTGCCTAGGAGTGTGGGGCGCCATCCAAGCCCCCTTGGGCCCCTGGAGAGGTGGCACCTTGGTCTGATGTCTGAGTTTTACAGTCCTATTGGAGCCTGGCTTGTATTCTCAGAGTTTATGTGCTTATGGGTATTTTCCATGTGGCCCTGCCTGCAGCTTTCCCAGATAGCTTCAAGAACTGCCCTGACTGCCCACCTCTGCCAGAGCTGGCAGGAGGTCTTGCCCGAATTTCCTGGGGCACTTGTCGGCCTGTCAGCCTTGAGCCTCGCTGTGTCTGAGACATGATAGCACAGTAACTGTCGATCCTGCACTTTGACCTTTACAAACATTCCTAAGGTCCAGCCACCTGTGAATTCTTTGATATGAGCGCCGGTTAATCACTTGTGACACAGAGCGTGAATCCCTTCGTTTCCTGAGAGGTGCTCCTCCCCATGTCTGGTTTTGCGGACACCCCCACACCGCCTTCCCCTGTACTGAAATCCTACCCGCACCAGCCTGCCACCATGGGACCGCCTGGAGCAGGTTGAAAGGCTGGAGAAATGTGAGCACATCGTGGGGACCCAGCACTTTTGTGCACATACAAAGATGCCCCTGAGCCGTTCAGGGCAGCTAAGTGAGCTTGGGGAGAGGGGGAGCGACACATGGGAAAGAAAATACCTTCAGGGAGAATGAAAAGGGGCTGGGCCCCAGTGACCACGCCTGCATTGGGAACTGGATCTGCTCAGCTTAGTGAGGCGCGGCCCAGCCCATGTGCTTGGTGGCTCTGTGGGCTTCTGCTCAGGTGGCAGTAGGCGTGAGTGTAGTAGTCTGTCCTCAGGACTGCACATGGTGGGGAAGGCGGGACGGCACCTGCTGGCTGCCGCCCGCCTGTGTGTGTCCTGCCTGCTTTGCTCAGAGTATGCAGGCCTGGGGCTCAGTGCCTTTCCTGCAAGGTTCAGGGGGTCCTTTGGGCCTGGCCGGCTGCCTCATGAGGCACAGCCAAGCCCCAAGGACAGATGCCAGGAGCCCCGCACATGCTGTGCCTGACACCCTTCCAACATGAGCACTGGAGAAAGCTCGGGTGTTGCCATGTTGCCCTCTTCGTGCCCACTCTGTCTTTTTCTTTTGTGTATGTGGCAACTTTAAAAATCCATCTTAATTGCCTGTAATCCTAGCACTCCAGGAGGCTGAAGTGGGAGGATCCCTTGAGGCCAGGAGTTCAAAACCAGCTTGAGCAAGAGGGAGACCCTGTCTCTACTAAAAATAGAAAAATGACCCTGGCATGGGGGCAGCACCTGTAGTCCCAGCTACTCGGGAGGCTGAAGCAGGAGGATCACTTGAGCCCAGGAGTTGGAGGTTGCTGTGAGCTGTGATGGCATCACTCTACTCTAGCCTGGGTGACAGAGTGAGACTCTATCTTCAAAAATAAAAAATCCATATTAAAAACTTTAAGGAACAGCTTGCCAGGTCTTACTCTTTATCTTCCCTAGTACCGTTTGTCATCAGCTGCAGACCAGCCAAGCCACAGAGCACTTCCTCTGACCAGCTCTGAGTCTGCACATGGGGCTCTGGATTGCTTTCTCTTTAAAAGTCAAGGCGGTGTGGTGCCTTACACTGTAACCCCAGCATTTGGGACCAGGAGTTTGGGACCAGCCTAGGCAACATAGCAAGACCCTATCTCTACAAAGGGAAAAAAACTTCAGCTGGGCGACAGCTGCTGCAGCTGCCTGGTTTCTGTCTGCCGACTTCCCATCCTCCATCCTGCCTTCCAGCTGAGACTGGCTGTGTCTCCTTTTGACAAAAGCAGATGACCCGGCTTAAATGAAACGTGCCTGCTGGCATCTCAGGGTCACGGCCTCATCCTGATTCAGGCTGCCTGTGCCTGTGTCATTCATCCAGACACTTCTTGACCCCTGGTGGAGAACTCTCTTGACCATTCACTGCTGCCTTGGCAGGGAGGCTAAATAATGTATCTTATCTACATTTTAGATAAAATGTTTTATAGATAAAAATGAGAGAGGATCTTCCCGAAGGTTACCCTGGTACTGAGGGCGAGGAGGCCAGTGAATGGAGGACACCCACTCAGGAAGCTTTTTGTTCTCAGGGAGATGAGATCCACACAACATGAAATCAAGTTTTAGAGTGACAGAGTAGCGTCAGTGTATTCAGTGTCGTGGCCACTCACTGTACCTGGATCGACAATATGTCATCGCCTCAACAGGAAACCCCATACCCACTCGCAGTCCCCGCCTGTCCCCACCCTGGCCCCTGGCCACCGCTGGTGTGCTCTGCCTCTGGATCGGCCTCTTCTGGACATTTCATATGATGAGTCCTCAGCTCTATCCCAGGGTGTTTGGCTCTTTGGCCAAAAGAGCCGTTGGTTTTGTCCGAGTGCTCAGTGGGAACTGAGCTATGTGCACTGGGCAACATCTCAGAGCCGCCCTAAAAGTCTCATGTGCTACTCTGAGGCAGGGACGCCGTTAGTACGGGAGGCTCCGAAAACAACTGTGGATTAGATTAGGTTCCTTTGTCTTCCGCCTCCAGCTTTTCTTCTAAACCTCGTGGCTCTGAGCGTTGATTATGAACAGTGGTTCACAGCTGCGGAGGTGTAAATAGTAGCTCAGTCTCACCAGAGCTTCCCGCGTGTAAGTGCTGTTTACGACCTTCCTCCAGAGCCTCACACCCATCTCCAAAAATGTAAATTACAAGCTGTAGAGATAATAGGGGGCTTGCACAGCTAAGGGAGTCTCCCCTCTCCCAGGGCTGCACCAGCACTGAGCATCTCTTAATAGGCACTTCCACATGTTTCCTGAAGCGGCAGCTGTCGTGGATGGAGGAAGCCGCTCATTCTGTATGCATTCTTATACCTGCTGCTCAACCAAGTGAAACCGTCAGGCGAATGGCTTGATGGAGCCCAGGGGCATGGTAGGGCCTCCTTGGATTGTACCTAAGAAGCGTTTGTAGGACATCCGTGCACCTATGTTGACATAACCCTCCAAGTCCCTGTCGTGCAGAGGGTGGGCACTCTACTACCAAATCTTTGTCTTGTGCTCAAAGAACCTGAGGTACAGTGATAGGTCCTATTACTGCTTGGACAAGGCAGAGTGGAAGGCTCAGGTGCAACGGCTACGTACAGGTGTGCAGGCTGTGCACTGCACAACTCACAAGGATGGAATCTGGCCGTGTCACACAACTTGGCCATCTGGTGAACTCCTGGTATCAGAAGGTCCATGTCCTGCCTTTCTTGATCTAATGAATACTTTGTTTCTGTTGAACACTGAGGATTACTTTTTGAAGGATCTGTGTCATGTCCCCCTTTCCTATTAAACAGCATCAAGGGTAATTTAATCCTGTTTTTATAGCAACCAATTTCCACATTATTATAAAGAAGCATAAGATTGTATCATGTTAAATTCAGACGGACCCCAAAACTCTCAAGTGGGGCCTTGAGCCCATTCTTTGTGATGCTGCTGGGACTGGGAGAAAAGGTGCCCTTGGAGGGAGGAGGGAGGAACCGTGTGCCCAATGAGGCCCATCCCTCGAGTTCTCCTGGTTCAGACCAGCAGAGAGGCAGATCTCACCACTCAGGTTGTGCAGGTGAAGAGGGAAGTTCAGTTACCAAGCCTAGCAGGAGCCGGCCTTCCCTCACACGGTGTTTCTGGGACTTTGAGACCCCCACTCCCAGTTACGTGATTGGTGTGAGTACGCAGAGTCACACCAATGCTCCCGTGGGAAGGACATCTAAGGGCTTTCTGGATAGATGTGCTCAGGGTCCTGGGAGGTGCCAGCCGGGAGCTGAGACCCCTGATGGTGCCCACAACGAGTGGGCCCATCCCTGGACAGTAAACCACAGCCTGTTGAGGAAGGGAAGGGCTTCACTGATCCCAGAGGGAACTCTGTAACCAGCCTTGGGACAGGCTTCTGACTAGGCCAGGGACCATCACACTTTATGGGGGAAGGTATGGGCCATCCACAGGCTGGTGTCCACAGGCTAGAGACACGTGGTGGATTAGGCAGGAGCAGCCGCAGGAACAGGGAAGGAGGTGAACACCTGAACACCGCGGCTGCCAGGCCTCAGTGGGCACGTGGCACAGGTGCTCCTCCCTTCCCCTGGGAGCACCTTTTCTCCCAGATGTTGGCACGTTAACAGTCTCACAAACTGAGTGGCTTAAACCTGTGTTCCCCAACCCTGGGCCATGGACCAGTACTGGTCAGTGGCCTGTTAGGAACTGGGCCACACAGTGGGAGGGGAGCACAATGCGCCTCCACTGTCGTGACGTTAGTCTTTGTGCCACTGTACCTGTCTTCCTAAGGACACCAGTCATCTTGGGTCAGGGCCCACCTTGTCCAATACGACTTCATCTTAACTATATCTGCAAGGCTCCTTTTCCAAATAAGGTCACATTCCCAGGTTCTGGGAAGGACATAAATTTGTGGGGGCACCATGCAGTCCAGCACAGCTGGTGGGGAACTCATTTGAAGCAAGGCTTCAGGCTCTTGGCCCCTTGTCCACAAACTGGCTTCTGGTGTGCAGGGTCTCTCTCCCTGCCAAGGGCGGGCCAGGGGAGAAAACACTGACACCTCTTATGCTTTCTCTTCCTACAGCCCAACATCGGCCGCCTGGGCCTGCCCCACGGGCCATCTGGGGAGAAGGTGGCTGTGGTGACAGTGGACGACTGTGACACAGCCATGGCTGTGCGCTTTGGAAGCTATGTCGGGAACTACAGCTGTGCTGCCCAGGGCACTCAGAGCGGCTCCAAGAAGTGAGCAGCCTGGGGGGAGGCGCTGGGCACCTGTACCCGCAAATGTGGGGTCGTCTCACCATGCAGCCTTGCATCCATCCAGGCCCCACACACACACACTCTAGCTCAGTGTCCTGGCGGCCCTGATCCAGGCTGGAGTCAGACTCCCTCCCCATGGTTGGGGTACCTTCTTCTGACACATTAGAACTTTCCAGAATAAATCCCCTTTTATTTGTCAAAAGAGTGTCCGAGCCACCCTCAGGGTTGTGCCAGCTGGCTAGCGGGCCCCAGGAGGACCCTACAGGCCAGAGGACAGCATGGTGCTGTACATCCTGCCAGGGGTGGGCAGGGCTTGGTGAGTGGCACCACTCAACCCAGATGTCCAGCGTGTCAGGACATAAGGTGACTGTGGGGGAGCCGAGGCACAGAGAGGCCTGTGGAGCTGGCAGCAACACCAGGAGCAGAGTGGCCTTTTACTCTGGCTTCTGCCCTCCCCCCACTACCTCCCCCCTCCTGCCACTCTGTTATCCGAGTGTTCTTAGCAACAGAGGCTTCACTGACATAACCACAGAGCCCATGGCTGCCACCAGGATGTCAGAGTCCCAGAGGATGGTTTTACTCCCCCAGGTCCCTGGATCTCACAGGGCCTCTGCTCCTGGGGGGCGTCCCCAACCTGCCGGAGGACTTCCCGGTGCACAACCGGCAGTTCGTGGGCTGCATGCGGAACCTCTCGGTGGACGGCAAACACGTGGACATGGCTGGATTCATTGCCAACAACGGCACCGGGGCAGGTACGGATGGCTGTTGGTGTGGGGACTGCAGCCACGTGGTGGAGGGCCACTCACCTATCCCTGGGGAGCTGTCCTAGAAACATATGTGCCTGCTGTGGGCACCACCCTGGAGTGGAGCCGGGGTCTGGGCTCCCAGAGCCACTGCTCTTGAGGCCACAGGGCTGCTGCTTGACACTGCTGGCCTGGGGTGCAGATAATCCCAGGGTCTTGCATGTGTCACCAGATGCCCAGGCCCACTGCTGGGTGTCCTGGAGGCCTAGAGTGTCCTGTTGTGGGCCCTGTGCTCAATGCCTGCCCAGGCCTTGTGTTCTTACCAGAGTTCTCGGGTGGGCAGGTGGGATGGCGGCATGGGAGGCTGGGACTGTGGCATGGGAGGCCGGGACGGCGGCGTGGGAAGCCGGGACAGAGGCCGGGACAGGTTGTCCACTTGGGGCTCTGCCAGGCACTGTGTGTGTTCCCAGGCTGTGCTGCTCAGAGGAACTTCTGTGATGGGACCTGGTGTCAGAATGGGGGCACCTGTGTTAGCAGGTGGAACATGTACCTGTGTGAGTGTCCACTGCAGTTTGGCGGGAAGAACTGTGAGCAAGGTGAGTGCCTCGTGGCCTCGGGGGCTTAGCTCTTGGCTGTTGGGTATGTGGGACCACTTGTGACTTGTGAGGGGCTTCACCTCTGGGGCCAACAGCCTCTGGCCGTGTGCTGTGTGTGCTGCTGACCCTCTTTCCTCTCCCAGAGGCTGCCCTGTGCGGACCCCTGCTCCTATACTGAGCTCCCCAGGACAGGTGGGCTGGGTCGACAGGGTTCACCCAGGCATCCCTGCTGGCTGAGTCCAGGTTGAGCTGCACTCCTTCCCCCTGCCTCCCATCAGCCTGAAAGCACCCTGGCCGTACCTGGCTGAGTCTAGGTGTCCGCAGCATTTCACCGTACTTCCCCAGAAGGAGGTGCATGCCCCAGAGTGGGCCTTGACCCAGAGAAGTTGGGAGTCTTAGATCAGCCCTTGCATTAATGTATAAAAGGCCCAGGACCCTGGCCCCAGGCCCACCCCCTCCCCTGCAACCCAGAAAGATTCTCAGAGGCCCGCCTGAGTCTGGAGGTGCCTGAGGTCCTCGGGCCTGTGCCCGCAGCCATGCCCCATCCCCAGCGCTTCAGTGGCGAGAGTATCGTGTCCTGGAGCGACCTGGACATCACCATCTCTGTGCCCTGGTACCTGGGGCTCATGTTCCGGACCCGGAAGGAGGACGCGGTGCTGATGGAGGCCACAGCCGGCCTGTCCTCCAGGCTCCATCTACAGGTAAGCGGGACCCCCTGCCACCTGGGCACTGGTGAGGCAGGCAAGGGCCCAAGTGTGGGTCCCAGGAACTGGGGCTTCCTCAAGGAAGGGTCTCCAGTGGGACAAAGAGAAACCTGAGTGGCTTTTCCAAGTAGTAGCATGATCATGACTGGAAAAGAGCAGGGATGACAGTGGCAGCTACACAGTCCCTTAGGGCTCTTTCCAGCATTCTGTCCTGGAGATGAGCAGCCGAGTATCTGCCGAGGTGCGTCTCAGAGGGCGGCTCTGGCCCCTTGCACCTGAGGATTTGGCTTTTGTGTGGTGGGGTGAGTGGGCACCTCACTGCTGAGGGTGGTGATGATCCCGTCAGTTCCGATGGTGGCCGGGTGGCAGTGGGCACCACGTGCTGACGTCGTGGCTTCCCGGAGCCCGCAGCACCCTCTGCATGGCCTTCCTCGTGGGTTCTCTGTGTCTCTTTGGCCCTTACTGTTCTGTTTATTCGGAGCATTCAGTAAGAGTTCTTAAAGCTTCTGAAAGATTATTTGAATGCACTCTATTCTCTGTTTCTTTGTGTCACAAATAACTTCCACTCACAGAATCTTCCAGCCTCCATAGACATTTCATTTGAGAAACAAAATTTCCTTTAATTTGCAAAAAAGGCCTGGTCTGTTTTCCTTGGGCTAAAGGTCAGGACGGGATGCCCACCTCACCCCGGCCTGGGGTTTGGAGACTCCACTGTGGGCACCAGGCCTGTGGCTCGCCCTCATGCCCGCATGAGGGCACAGTGGGGACATGAGCTCCTGTACACCCTGCGATCTGTGACCCTGCCCAATCAAGGCCACGCTCTGGACACACACCGGCAATTCTCCCTCCTATAAGGGTTGCCTTGTGACTCTACCTGACCCTAGCTCACCCCACTCTCAGGAGTAGGCCGTGGGGAGCGTCCCGTGGGATTCGTGCTTCATCTCAATTTGAAGAGATTCTCTGACTGGGTTGTTCCTTTCTTCCAGGCCTTTTTCCAAGTACGTATATGCGTGTACGTGTGTGTGTGCATGTGTGCGTGCATGTGTCTGTACGTGCGAGTGTGTGTGCACAGCTCTTGTGTATATGTCCATGTCTGCATGCATGCATGTGTGTGTGCACGTGTCCCTGTGTGCACGCGTGCATGCACATCTGTGCGTGCGTATTTGTGATGGAACTTGGGTGCACAGGGTCTCCAAGTGGCACCGACTTCCTTCACCCCATCATTCATTATCTCCAGCCCGAGTGAGCCTGAGGCCCCTCCCTGCCTGCCTCCCTCCCTTATTCAGCCACCTCTGTTGCCTCAGGGCCAGGCCACACTGGAACATGGACCCTGTCATCCTAGCATGTCTGGAACAGGTGTGGCAGCTCCTACAGGTGGGAAATTCCTCCCACAGCTGGTTCTAGGCCCCTCAGCTGTCCCTGTAGGTCCTCAGGGAGCTATTATTATTTCTGTCACTCCCTTGGGCCTTGGGACTTCTCTTTTTGCCCAGTGGAGAGTGGACTTAATTCCCCTGGGGAAAGCTGAGGCATGGACACCCTGCACTCCCAGCCTTCCGTCCACTTATTGCCCAGGTTCCTGGGATGGCCGCAGACTCCTCCTCCTGTTGCCCCTGCTGTTGTGGACAGTCTCTCTGCAAACACTTGTGTATCAGGATTAATGGAAGTGGGGAGGGGACAGAAAGGGGGTGCCCAGCACCTCCTCACACCACAAGCTCCTTGTTGGAGGCCAGCAGGGGCAGGACCCCAAGTGCCCAACATGGGTTGGTACAGACCAGTGAGCACAGGCCTGGGCAGTGAGGATGGGTGGGGGGCTGAGAACCGTGATAGGACCCTCCCTCTGTCCTTCCCCACATCCTAGCCAGGAGTATTTCCCAGCGCAGGGGTGTGTAGATCGTGTGGACGGTGCAGCGTGTGCATTAGAGGTAATCACGGCCGTCACTGTGTTTCCCTTGTTAAGCTGTAATTTCCTAAGTTTACCAGGCAGCCCCAGCAGCTCGCTCTGGGTTGTAACTTGGCACACACAGTTCTGCTCAGGGATAGTGTTTTTCTCTGTTTGTTTTACTGTTGGTACAAGTTAAATTAGCTGTTCTCAATTCAGGTGATGAAGTGGAGCTCACAGGTTGTCCTTTGGCAGTAGGTCTCTGTGGGAATAAGGCACTGTACTTTCAGTAGGAATGGCAGGGAAAGCCACACCCCACCACCACCTTCTGGGCAGCTCATCTGAATAAGAAGGGTTTCTGCCAGGGACTACCGCCAGCTCTCCCTGTGGAGTCTGGGTGGCTGGAGTGGTGGCCTTGAGGGGATCCTACAGACCCCAGCAGCACCCAGAGGTCCCCCAGGGCAGTTTCCAGAAGCTGGTCAGGGGAGCAGCACAGAAAAGTTCTGGGTGGTTTCTACTTTTGACATATTCAGCCTGCAGGCTCCTGACTACTGTAGTGCAGCCGTTTGGGTGTTCCTGGAAGGTCCCCATGATGGGCCTGGCCGACAAAAGCTATATTATCACCCACCAGCCCAACCAATTTGGATAATTGCTCTCAGGCGCCCTGAGTCCACCTGCATTGTCAAGCAGGGATCACTGGTTATTGTTGAATGCCTCCCTTAAATCCACCTCAGGTGGGAGGTAGTTACTGCCCACAGTCCCCGAGCTCATTCTGCCGACACCACCTTTGTTGTAGACATAATGTCATTGGTAGTGTTGATCTGCTTGCTTGGGGGTTTTGTGAGCAAGAGCAATGAGAGAGAACGGCGAGGGGAATTAATGAGCTGACTTCAACTTCTGTAGACGAAAAGGAAACAAAATATAAAAAGATAAAAAGGTACCTTCTTCAAAGAGAAGGTGGTGGTGGGGTGTGGCTTTCCCTGCCATTCCTACGGAAAGTACAGTGCCTTATTCCCACAGAGACCTACTGCCAAAGGACTGTCAGAAGAGACCGGAAGTCAAAATACATTTTTAGTTACATTACATTTACAGTAAATTAAAAAATATTTCCTGTCTTCCATCATTCATCTTACACCTGTTTAGGAGTGTGTTTAGGAGTGTGTTTCTCAGTCAGTGGTGAGTGGTGTTTTCCATTAAATCCTGTTGGTGTTATGTCTAGCATACGCCTGTGTCCGAGAGCTTTGAAGTGCATCGAGACTTGCCTGACATCCCAGGTCTAGTTGGTTTTGCCAATGTTCCATGTGTCCTTGTAAAGAATGTGCTCTGTGGCTATCACACACAGTGTTCTGTATACGTCAAGTAGGTAAATTATGTTAGCTATTATGTTCAAATATTCTACTTGTATCATTGATTTTTTTTTTTTTTTGGTCTGTTTGTCATCTTAGTCACTAGGGGAAGTGAATTACAAATTTCCAACCTTAACTATAAATTTATCTATTACTTCTTTGGGTAATCTGTTGATTTTTGCTTTATAAATTTTAAGCATATGTTATTAGGTGCATATAAATTGAGGATTGTTTTATCTTCCCAGCAAACTGACTCTGTTATCATTACGAGAATCTTCTTTATCTCCAGTAGTGATTTTTGTCTCAAAGTCCACTCTGGCTCATATCACCATAGCAGAGGCAGCTTCCTGCTGGTTGTGCTTATGTGACACGTTTTCTCTGTGCTTTTTACTTTCAACATTGTCTGTGTCTTTATATTTCCTGTGTGTCTTTTGAGCAGCATGTAAATAGTTGCTTTAAATGCAGTCTGTCTTTTGGTTGAAGTTATCATTAAATATAGACTATCTTAGATTAGTTATAATCTTGTTTTCTGACTTTTTAAAATTTCAGAATATTACAGGGATATACACGTTTTGGTTAAATAGTTTTATACACTTAAGTCAAAGCTGTAAGTGTGCCCTTCACCCAGAATGTGTGCATTACACCTGTTAGATCCATCTAGCTTGTTACAAAAGATCCTAGATCACCATCGCTGTGTGGCTGAGTATACTCCATGGTATACAAATACCACATTTTACTAATCTACTCATGTATTGATGGGCATTTGGGTTGTTTCTACATCCTTGCTGTTGTGAATTGTGCTGCTATAAATATTTGAGTGAAAGTGTCCTCGTGATAAAATGTCTTTTTCCCTTTGGGTAAATACCTAGTAGTGGGATTGCTGGATCAAAATGGTTAGATTACCTTCCTTTGAAAAGTTTCTGTCATGTCTTTTGCCCACTTTTTAATGGGGTTGTTTGATTTGGTTGGGTTCTTTGTAGATTCCAGTTATCAGCACTTTATTGGATGTATTGCATACAAATACTTTCTCCTATTTTATACATTGTCTGTTTATTGGTTGCATCCTTGGCTGTGCAGTAGCTTTTTTAGTGACCAGGTCCCACTTGTTTATTTTGACTGTTGCTATGATTGCTTCTGAGATCTTCTTCATAAAATATTTCCCAAACCTGTTGTCTATAAGAGTTTCCAGCATTTTCTTCTAGAATTTTTATAGTTTCATG